>JACCGJ010022642.1:0-50808 GCA_013407085.1 Atriophallophorus winterbourni
TATTATTATTATTAAATCTAACCTTTATTTTCTTTGATAATCGAAAATGAGAACAGTAACAAAGTCACATGAGTTACAAGTTTTCGCATTATGATACACGTTATTAACGATGGTATCGAATATCATCTCTAAGCATTAAATTATATGAAGCTCATAAACAATATACTAGTTATCTATCTAAAATTTGTTAGGTTTTGATCTGAATGTAAACTCAATCCGGTCCTTTTTTCTCAATGGACAGTTCGGAAATTCATAACAAAAGACGCAATAACTCCATAAACTTTGTTTGCTGAATTAACGTATGGAGTGCGGTATTTCCAACATGCAACTAATAACTCGTATGTCGATAGCGATACGAATTTGAAATAAAATATAAATGAATGGACTTCAGTATTGAGAACTTTATGTACAAGAATAAGACATCCTCGAATTTGTGAAACAGTCCCCTGACACAGTCGTCTCAGGCGATCAACTTTTTTTGAAAACCGTTGACGAGCTTGAATCCATGATGGCATAGAGATCGGGAGCTAAATGTTTGTAAAAACAGGTCATCTAGATTCGCAATTCACATACCAAATATATTTTCCCGTGTTAACTTTAACAGTGTAATGCGGATTATAAAAAGAATTCAATTATATTTCATAATTTTAAGGTCAGAATATCGCACAACGTTCAGTTTCCATATTTCAGTAATTTTATTAATCCATGTTTGTGGGAAGATGCGACGGAACATGTTGGTCGTACCAACATCATCAAACAGTGGCATAAAGCTTTACTTGTGTGCCAATCCTCCACTGTTTCAAGCACAAGCGGATCTCGATCATATTGTGTGTCCGATGAGTGCTCACACAACAAACTCTCTCGTGTGGTATTTAGGATGAAATTAAATACAAATGATCAACGATCACTCCACTTTTAATGAGTGGTTTCATATCAGTAAGCAAACATTTTTCAAGTTTCTTGGATAGTGCATTCAACCTATATACCACATGCTGATTGCAATATACTTGCGAACTTGATGCATCGATTGCACAATAGCCAAATTGTGATTTCACGGTTACAAACAAAATGGAATACATAAATCTTTAAACTGAAATGTGCAGCATAATTCTTACCTGGGTAGCAGTCATCTGAAATCAAACAATGTATTATAAATTCCAACATAGAAAAGGGGTTTGTTTTGTTTGGCAATGCTTACCGAAAAGTGGATGATAGGGGAGCATTGCTAAAAAATGGAAACACGTAGGAGTAACGAACGAAGAACTGGTAGCACGTCTGAATGACTTGTGTACAGGAAAATGTGAATTTTAATTCGATGAATTTAAGGATTCGATCCACAGTGCAAATGAGCTATTCATAGGTTGACTGTCTCAATTGGATGTATTCGATTAATATAACTTTGTTGGAATGATTTAATGGGTGATGTTTGAAGCATCGAAGCAGCGTCGGTGTTCGGTTACAGTGGTTTAATAGATCCAGGATTTATGATTCATTGTTAATAAAGGGAATTGGCTGTATAATACCATAGAATCAACGTATAATATTTAAAGAAATCGTACATCATTATACTACTGCAAGCTGGGGAGGAGTAGATACAGCTCTAGGCTGCTGAACACAGATCACGCCGCAGGTGTGCAACTGATGCAATACAACCGAGCTCTGACTTTCGTTGCCAGCGCTGCAAGAGAGATTGTTCCTCCCTAATCGGAGGAGAACATGAACATTCATGCGATTGTGATGTACATCGACCGAAGGATGCCAACAAATTTATTGTTTGGCTAGGAAACAATTACTAGTGATCAACTGTTCCACAAATGGCATAAACGAACTGCGTGAAAGATACGGCGACTGTTTAATCAGGAATCCGTACGTGTATTTACAGACTGCGAGATCGGGTCGAGTTTTTGTAACTACTTTTGTAGAGGTGTCTGAGTAGGTGATACGACATATGGATTATTCATCATGTCAAGATTACGTCAGCTCTAAAGCGACTGCACTTGAGAAGGCACACACAAAGTCTAGTCTGCCGCTGTTAAAAGGGCAGTTCATGCGAACCAGTAAACTTTTTTTTCATTTTTCCAACCAATGTTCATCAAATTTATTTGAGGCAGATCGGACAATTGCCATCGATAATAAAACTCTATTGACGAATAAAACGGTTTCCACCGAATGTTTCATGAAAATATTCTTTTGAACCACTGCCTATGTTCTGGGCGTGATATATTTGCTGTTGAGAGACAAAACTCTACATATATGTGGATCTGTAGCCTACCTAATTACGTTACATTGCTGTCAACTAAATACGAAATACTAAAATTTCCTAAATAACTGTTGCTTCTTTCTGTTCCGTCAATGCTGTTGAGAGACAAAACTCTACATATATGTGGATCTGTAGCCTACCTAATTACGTTACATTGCTGTCAACTAAATACGAAATACTAAAATTTCCTAAATAACTGTTGCTTCTTTCTGTTCCGTCAATGTCGCCTTCCACACTGTTTTTCTGACCTGTCATTATCCTATTGCTTTACGGACCCTTTTGCTTATTTTGACCTTGATTTACTGCGCACAATGTTTTCGTAATCTCGATTGCGTGGGACGGTCGTACATTTGAACCTGATTTGATTTTGACTCGTGTACGTAACTTGGTACGTACACGATATTGTTTTGATATTGACCCGGATCTAACCCGGTTAACCCAATAATTGAGGTATGTTTTTCAGTTATTTTGATTGCCTCAATATAGTACCGCTTTTGTTGACAAATCCTCATTGGTTCTGAAATACCTGGGATTTTGCGCGTAACTCCATATTGGGGAATTCCTTGATTCTCAATAAGAATCAACAATAACAAAATGTGTATTTTTTCGTTATAAAATAGCTTTTAAATAATTATTGAAAATGAAAGAACTCTCTTGGATTTATTCGAAGTTTGAACTCACTGATATTGTCCACGCCGTATGCCAGTTTCAACATGACATCTAAAAATGTTATTCCAAGTAAACAAAAATGTTATTATCGCAGGTCACGTATCTATTTATTTCAATAAGAATACACAAGAACACAAAGGATCTGCTAATAGATTCGCATGTATAAATATGTTCGGTTGCATGCGTTTCCATCACACACACACACCCCACGGCATGTGTCGTGCTGTTTAAACAGTAGGATCAGCATCCGTTTGTTATTTGAACGGTGTTTCAATTTTATTTCGTGCGAAACGGACAGGCAATAGTAAATATCACAAGACTCGAGTAGAAAAAATTAAATATCATTCATTACTTATTCAAATATATACTTACCGAAGAGCATTACTACGACAATCGCGAAATTCATTTTGTTGTTGTAAACATCTTACATGCGTTTTCTAACTGCCTTATATACGTGAATGTAAATTGAACAGCCAATTGAAATGTAGAAAATCAGGTAAAAAAATATCGTATCAATATTATGGCAAATGATTAACTGTAGAATAAACGTAACCTATTTTTAGCGTCGTTTCGCGGGAAGCGAAATACCGCATGGTCCCAGATGAACTGTGAACATTATTGTGTTTAGCTGTATATACATGGTAGGAAAAACTTGGTATATGTTCAAGAATCAGAACGCAATACATATGTCATATTCGCTCAATTCAACATAACTGCCTACTTCGGAATGGTTGGTCGATATACACCGATGCATTCGATGTATACATTGGAATATACCCATAATAATTCAATCTTAGCATCTGAATTCAGCTCTACTCTACAGCAGATACCGAAACAACATGAAGATTAAATATTCGAGATTAAATCATTTACAAATAGTACGCTTATAGCTGTACGAAAGCATATGTTCTTCGTATTAGGAGAAACAAATAAAACAGATGAGGTTTTGATGAGATCCGCATTAGTTATCATTTTTATGCAGGTAAAAAGCTATGCTTTACAAGACCCACAAAAATTTACATTGGATCGGATGGTGAAAAATATCAAAATATTTTTATATTATTGTCAAACATAAAAATCATACTTGGCCATGTGGATATCTAGTGATTTCTTGAATACTTCAACGGTTCCTGATTGTACCACACGAGTAGGTAAACTGTTCCACAGTTGCACATTACGAACGGAGAATTCATATTTGAGGCAGTTCAACCTGCTATGCTGTTGGTAAAGTTTCGATTGGTGACCTCGCAGGTGTGTATTATGGGAAGGATGAAACAAATGACCGCAAGAATGATTTGTTTGATTAAGCACTGTCCAAAGGAATATTAGTGCACCTCGTTTCCGTCTGTATTCAGCCGAATGCAAATTCAATAATTTAAGTCGCGTTTCGTATGGATAATTTGATTTGGTTGTTTCATTCGATACAATACAATAAATTTCATAAAAATTGGCGTCATGGTCTGTTATATCGTTTACTCAGAATATTTGATGCTTGATACAGGAATTTAGAAATAAATAATTCCTTGAATTACTTGAATCGTGTTGCCCACTCATTATTCAGGCATGCGATTCACGGCGTTACCTGATATTCGTTACCTGTTGTCGGAGTTTCTCTATTCGAGTCGGATATGGCACTGCATAACAGTTAACTGATCATATATTATAATGAAATTTGGGACATCTCTCTTAGTATTAATCGCTGAAATTACTCAATATTGTTTTCGCTTTGTGTCTACAAGTTCATCACCAAACTATCACCCACGTGCAAGAAAATATCTAATTCGTAATTTGGCGTCGATGGTATGAAATTAAAACATATTCATTTAACAATAACCGATGCTGCTATATTTTTGAAACGTCGCCTGATTGCATTTGGTTTAAGGGCACATTTTTCAAAAGAGTTTATTTATTTGTGTCAAGGTAGTATTCTTATTCCCATGGAAGCCACCAAATTGGTCACGACAACAGTAACGCCCTTGAAAACGCCTCGTGTTTTTGAAGGAAACATAGTTGCAATTGACCTCAACTGATAAATCAAAGTTTCACAAATAAGGAAACTGAAGCTATCTTATCGCTTGTACATCGGTCATGTGTTTTCTTAAAAATCAATCTAACAAATGCCTATCTACATATAACTCTTGATGATCATCAAGCAAGGATACAATCATCAACGCACCATTTCGATTACATTGTATAAAGTTTAAATCCTTTTAGAGTTACTGTTTTTCAATATGTGATGAAAAATATTGTTGATGGTTTCCCGGTGTTAAATTTTATCTAGACGACATTATTATACATGCACCGTTTAATTGCGTACACGATCAACGTGAGCTTGCTCAAATCTCTCGTTTCAAACATTAGAACGTGAATTTGAGTTCGGTTAAATGCATTGTTTCTGATAATGAGATTGATTGCCTCGGATACTGGGTATCTACTTATGGACTCCGTCCAGAGCAGAATCCTCTGAAACCCCTGGTGGAGATGGAATCACCAAAATCTTTGAGTGAACTTTGATCGGTAATGAGAGTTTTACAATATTATTATAAGTGGATCACAAATTTTGCAACCGATGCAGATTCACTGTTTTCAATATTAAATTTTATACCGTTGAATACCGATTGTTTGTTAAGCCGTTTTGTGTCTCTCGTTCAGATTTATTATTTGAAGCAAGAAAATACTTTGGTCGGATAACGCCTGCAAATAAACGATGTTTGTCCGTTAAATCCAAGAAAAATATCCCGGCTTAATATCAACTTTGTGATGACTTGTTTTTGACAGATGAAGCTCTGTTGTGTATAAATGAACGTATTGTTATTCCTCTTTTATTTTGAAAAACTAATTCTTGATTATTTGTATTTAGGACACCTAGGCATTGAAAAGCTGAAATGATTACGCCGACAATAATGTTTGTGATTTGAAATTCATAGTATTATCTGCATAACTGTTTCTGTGGGGACGTTCTTGTCAACTCATTTGATTATGTCAGCCAGTTGTATGGAATCTATGGTCACTGAAATGCGTAGCCTGGATACGTTTTCATATAAATAACTGTGGGCCATTCATAATGAAATGCTATACTCTTGTAGTGATTACTTCATATTCAAAATGGCCAGACGTATCCTTTACTAATCTCAATTCTTATTTCACAATGCTTGCGTTAAGAATATTATTCATAAGTGAAGGTTAACATATACCTGCACTGAGTGACAATGGATGCCATTTATCTGCTTCATAAATTACTCAGTGGTTACTATCATTTGATTGCCAACATCTTTACAGCGCCAAAACCTCCACAGTCGATTGGAATAGCTGAAACATTTGTAGGTGCGCTGAAGCCTGCTATATCTCTTGCCCTTAATTACATTTTATGTGCTTGATACATTTATTGAAAATTTCTTGCTTACATATCGCAATAGTAAACATTCAACCTCTGTAAACACACAAACCATGTTATCAAAATTTTGTCATCTGAGATCTAGTTTGATGGAATTTGGATTGATTACTGTCGAAGTACGGGTATCGTATAAGAAAAGACCGGAAGATTTATGGTGAAAATACTTGTACTTCAAGACGAAACGTTGCACAAGCTAATTGCAAATCAAATCATGTACCATGATTCATGTCACTTGTCATTCTGATACTTTTTACGATAGCAATCTCAGCACAACACATCTCGATTCTTCAGAGAATACTGAAACAAGTGAACTGGTCAAGCGAACGGAACGATTGAGTAACAACCCTATTCATAAGCTAAAACAATCGCGGGCAATTGTGAACTTCGGCGGATGTGGTGAATGTTCAAATGACAATCTAAAATACTGGTATTCATATTCTCATCGCCGTCAAATCGGTGGTGCATAAGATTATTTTGTCCACAACTGTTTTCGTTGAATGTTCATGCTATCTGTCGGTCATATCATTACTAGTTTCGATTGCACCGTGGCTGTGACCATTGATTTTTCAGGACAACTCAGTGTGAATCATCTTTTTTTTCTGCACGCACCTTGGATGTGTGCACACCTTTCGGTGTTTTGTAATATTGATATCAACTTTAAGTTCACAAGAATCACCATGATTCTGGCGGTGCATGAACGTGCACCTCACAAGGTCAACAAAATATTAACCGAAATGATTCACCTGTATATGTCGATGAGAATCTATGAAAATTATTATTTCGTTTTTTTTCATACGACAGATGTATTGAAACCAATTTTACTATGGCTGATGGTCAATAAATGCGTATGCATTTACCGGTTCATCATGTTTGGTGAAATAATAGAACATGCGCCGTTGTACGACATTTTAACTGCATCCAGCTGACTTTCACAAATTGGTAATAGCGATATCCAAAAGGGATATATTTTAATAAATTTGTTGTAATCAACCGTGACGCCTAGCATAAAATAAATATTAGCTCAACCAAGCATTGGACCATTTATTACTATGTGTTCTATTCGTGATTTATATCGGAAACCTAATTCCGAAATCGAGATTACATCCGATATAATCGTATCTATTTCGTTTGCTAACAGATTTCACAAGAAAAATGAGTGACGCCAATTGTCCGATCGTGTCGAAGTAAGATTGATGGGGATTGGCCAAGACCGTCGTGTGTATCAATACACACGAGCAGCAGCCTAATGGCGTTTTGTTCAGAGACGGTAAGCCTCTTCGTCTGAACGGCCTGCCTTTGATCTTGCTACGCGAAGTGTTGGCTTTAGTTAGTCAAATATGACAAATAGCATGAAGGTTCTTCAGTGCCAAACATTTGTATAATTATTAATCGGGTTCTACTCGGCTAATAATATTAGAGACGGGGATATTTTTATTTATTATAGAAAATGAATCAGAGTATATTAGAAATTTTGCTTGAACAGCAAATAAAGTTGATGGATTTATTAGTTCAAATTAAAATTCAAGGGAGCAGCAGTGCTCCAACAAGATTTATTCCTCGTACATTTTACCGCAGAGGACGATGCGTGGAAACTTAAAATCCTAGTTCGCATACATGGCCCCAGTGAACTCGATAAATATTGTAACTTTATCTTGCCACAAAAGAAACGCGACCGTTCATTTCCATCTGCACGTACCTTGGATGTGTGCACATCTTTCGGTGTTTGGTAATACTGATATCAACTTTAAGTTCGAAAGAATCACCATGATTCGGGCAGTGCATAAACGTGCAATTCACAAGCTCAACAGAATTTTAACTGAAATGATTCACTTGCATATGTCGATGAGAATGTATGAAAATTATTATTTCGTTTTTTTTGCCCCAGTGAACTCGATAAATATTGTAACTTTATCTTGCCACAAAAGAAACGCGACCGTTCATTCATACAGACAGTCGAAACACTGAAACAACTATTTGGATACAGATCATCACTCTTTAAAACACGGCGAATCTGCACCGATATTTCAACTGGTTTGAATGCCGTTTTGGAAACACACCACTATCCATTACCTGTCGCAGATGATTTGTTCACATTGCTCAATACTGGTTCGTACTTTGCAAAGCTCGACCTAGCTGACGCTCATGTGCAGATAGAAGTTGCACCTGACTCACGAGAACTGCTAACGATTGATACCCACAGGGGATTGTTCCAGTATCAGTGACTTCCTTTTGGTTTAAAGACTGCTCCTACAATTTTCCAGCAATTGATGGACAACATTATGTCTGGCATCTCGGGTGTGGCCACATACCTGGACGATCTATGAATTGTCGAGTCCTCCGCCGAAGAACTTAATGGTCGCTTAAATCAGACGTTTTTTAATACTTTACAACACCACAGGATTACGGTATGAATAAAAACAGGAAAAATACAATAGTATAAAAGCAATAGTGAATATCAAATGTAAGGCTTACGAATGTTATTCTTTTGCATATGTTAGTCCAATTTCGCGTTAAACGCCGCCAGGCAAGGAGAGTCTACCACATGTTGGGGTAGGGAATTCCAAAGAAATATAGCACGTACGGCAAAAATTGCGCCGACAATCAATACGGGAACTTGGATCGTGAAGGAATAAGGTACGTCCGCGTGACACTTTCCCATCACACACATCGAGCAAGTGCTCTAGTGGATGTCTCTCAGTAGACACAATTCTATATGACAGAATAATATTGCGTCGTATCCTCCTTTGGGTAAAGTCGCATAGACCCAGACGTTGCAATCTTTCGGTGTACGGCACATTGCAAAGACCAATCACTAACTTTGTTGCTCTATGATAGATTTTATTGAAGGGAGCAATGTCTTTTCGCAGCCAAGGAGCCCAGACCTCTACCGCATACTCCATCGTATGGCGAAGGTAGACATTCATTATCCTTGGTAAGGTTACCAGAGAGAATCTTCCAAATATTCTTCGAAAGATACCCAACAATATGTTTGCCTGTCGATATATGTTCTGGCAGTGCGCTGTGCCATTCAGGTTCCCACTAATCCAGACTCCAAAATCTTTTTCCAACGAGCTCCATGCTAGGTTTTCAGTTCCTAATCGATATGCTCATCTGCAGATAAAATGTGCACCTGACTCACGAGAACTGCTAACGATTAATACCCACAAGGAATTGTCCCAGTATCAGCGTCTCTCTTTTCGTGTATAGACTGCTCCTACAATTTTCCAGCAATTGATGGACACAATTATGCCTGGCATCCCGGGTGTGGCCGCATACCTGGACGATTTTTCACATTGTCGGTTCCTCCGAAAATGAAATCGATGATCGCTTCCACCAGACATTCAAGCAGATCTCTTAAAGTGGTTAACGCTCGCGTTTAGAAAATACCAGTTCTATATGAAATCGATAAAATACCTTGGTTTCATTTTCGATCAAAGTGGACGTCACCCGACCCTGGGAACATAGAATCAATACAGCAGATGCCGGCCCCAAAAGATGTTGCATCACTGCGATGATTCGTCGGTATGATCAGTTTTTGCAGTGCATTCCTACCATCACACCACACTGTGTCCACCGCTCAATCGACTTCTTCCAAAAGATGTCCCATGGAATTGGTCACGCGAATGCGAAACAGCATTTATTAAGCTAAAATCACTGTTAACATCAAACATTTTACTGACGCCCTACGATTCCAAGCAGCCGAACCTCGTGGCAGCCTATGCATCTGGATATGGAATTGGTGCTGTTATACTCCACGGGTTTCCTGGTGGAAACGAGGAGACGATTATACATGCTTCACCATCATTGACCAGTCAAATCAAAAAAGAAGACCGCTCTTCGCGGTCAAACGATTTCACAAGTTGATCTATAGCCGTCCCTAACGTTGCTAACCGACTACATGCATTTGATTTCGATATTCAGCTCGAAAAAAGGAATACCAGCACATTCTGCAAACCAGTAACAATGATGATCTCTCACACTATTAGGATACGATTCCCATATAAGTTATCGCGGTTCCGAAGATTTTGTTCAAGCGGACGTGCTGTCCCGCCTAATCCTTGTCTTAGATCAACCAGACGAGGATACAGTCAATGCATGCGTCTCCCTCGAGCAAGCTACGCAGCGACAATTCGACGGCGCAGTGAGGGGAATGCTCGTCAAAACTGAGAACATTGAAAAATGTACGCAATCATATGAAAATTTGCTGTAAGCAATCACGTATACTCACTGCGGTTGGCCGAAATTAACGCCTGTTGGGAAACTCTCGCAATTCTACGAAATACGTGAATCGCTTTCAATTATTGACGAGTGTCTAATGTTCAATGATTGCGTTGATGTTCCAAAGAATCTACGCAATCGTGTACTTCGACAATACCACAATGGTCACTCATGCATTCAACGCATGAAGGCGATCGCTAGAAGTTTCGTTTATTGGAGTGGTATGGACGTAGATATTAATCTATTCGCCAGCAGGCAGCCAAGATCCCAAACCGTGTACCAATTGCACCATGACCCACACCTAACAACCGTGTCAACTACTTAATGTCGGTTTCGCTGGTCCAATAAACGATGTCAGGTACCTCGTTGTGCGCGATTCTTCCACGAGATGGCCCGAAATCATCGAGATGTCATCTGCAACATCCAGCAACAGGATCAGCACACTGCGTCTTTCGTTTAATCAGCATGGATTGCCGGAAACTCTCGTGTCCGATAAAGGTTCGCAATTTCTATGATAAGCCAACGTTGCTGACTTAAATGTGTGGAATTGAAATCATTCCTACCCAATCGAGTTTTCTATGCAATGCTTTTTGCATCAATTCGAAAAGTCTGGTATTCAACGTGAACTTTCAGGAAACTGCATTTGTCAACATTTGAACGTTGCTTCTGTAAAGCAAATTGATAATCTTCCTCCAACGAGATTGTATATAGTGAGCCATTGATGAGTAGAATCTCTGTGAGTTTTAAAACTAGTGAAGAACATGATAAAAAGCGGAATAATCTTGACTTTGTCTTGGAGACCGCTGTAATTCTAGCAGTTTCCCAACCATTTGCAATGGTGCCAGCAGATAGAGAAGGGTTAAAAATGGGAGCAATAGCTATCATTGGCTCAAACAAGATCATGTGCATCTGCTTTGCTTCTGCACACATGTCGCGGCACCAGGTATTTCCAGGTCGCGTTTTGAGCAACCTGTCAGGCGAACGGAACGATTGAGTAACAACCCTATTCATAAGCTAAAACAATCGCGGGCAATTGTGAACTTTGGCGGATGTGGTGAATGTTCAAATGACAATCCAAAATACTGTTATTCATATTCTCATCGCCATCAAATCGGTGGTCCATAAAATTATTTTCTCCACAACTTTTTTCGTTGAATGTTCACGCTATCTGTCGGTCATATCATTACTAGTTTCGATTGCACCGTGGCTGTGACCATTGATTTTTCACGACAACTCAGTGTGAATCATCTTTTTTTCTGCACGCACCTTGGATGTGTGCACATCTTTCGGTGTTTGGTAATACTGATATCAACTTTAAGTTCACAAGAATCACCTTGATTCTGGCGGTGCATAAACGTGCACCTCACAAGGTCAACAAAATGTTAACCGAAATGATTCACCTGCATATGACGATGAGAATCTATGAAAATTATTATTTCGTTTTTTTCATACTACAGATGTATTAAAACCAATTTTACTATAGCTGATGTTTAATAAATGCGTATGCAACGTCGTTTTTAATCATTATTAACTCGCATTTACCGGTTTATCATGTTTGGTGAATTATTTGCACATTCGCCGTTGTACGACATTTTAACTGCATCCAGCTAACATTTACAAATTGGTAATAGTGATATCCGAAAGGGATATATTTTATTAAATTTGTTGAAATAAACCGTGACGCCTAGAATGAAATAAATATTAGCTCAACCAAACATTGGACCATTTACCACTGTGTTCTATTAAGGAATTATATCTGAAACCTAATTCTGAAATCGAGATAATCTCCGATATAATCGTATCTCTCCCGTTTGCTAACAGATTTCACGAGCAAAATGAGTGACGACAATTCTCCGATCATCCCCAAGATATCGCATAATGTAGTTCGCATTGTATTGGCAATAAACCTAATTGTGGTCATAGCTTTGTTTGGTCCACAAGAAGCTATCTTCACATATTCGATAGATAGAGGACGCAATCGAAGATTAAACCGTCCCTTTCGCGGTTGAAATCAACAGCACTCATGCTTTATTGCATTTTGGATGTGAATACATCACAACCAATCAAGTCCATCAAGCCCACCAAGTGGCCCAGTAAGTTTGATGTGGATTGGCCACGACCGTCGTGTGTATCAATACAGAAGAGCCGCAGCCTAATGGCTTTTTAATCAGAGATGGTAAAGCTCTCTGTCTGGATGCCTGTCTTTGTTCTTGCTACGCGAATTTTTGGGTTTAGTTAGTCAATTATGACAAATAGCATAAAGGTTTTTCAGTGCAAAACTTTTGGGTAATTATTAATCGGGTTCAACTTGGGTCGTATATAACATTATTGGCGACGAAAATATTTGATTATTATTAAAAAATGGATCAGAGTAAATTAGAAATTTTGCTGGAACAGCGAATAAATTTCATGGATTTATTAGTTCAAAGTAAAATTTTAGCGAGCAGCAGTGCTCCAACAAGATTTATCCCGCGTACATTTTGCCGCACAGGACGATGCGTGGAAACTTAAAATCCTAGTTCGCAAACTTGGCCCCAGTGAACTCGATAAATATTGTAACTTTATCTTGCCACAGAAGAAACGCGATCGTTCATTCATACAAAGAGTCGAAACACTGGAACAACTATTTGGATACAGATCATCACTCATGAGTACAAATTCCGTGAGATTATCACTTTCACTCCCCTATACAACCATGTCGATTCATTCACTCGAAAAGGGGCCTCAATGAATCATCAATTATAGATCTGGTTTTAACCTCCGAAGCAACAGCAGTGGAGTCAGTGCAGTATCATAGTCCTTTGGGTCTAAGTGACCATCTGGTGTTGTCCTTCGAATTCGTGTGCAACGCCAGAAGGGCGTCGGGCTACGTTAAGTTCATCAGGAGAGTGGATTACTTCGGCCTTCGCGGTGCCATCACGATGATGAAGGAAAAACATCTCGATCCTACGAATGCATATACACATTGTTCTAGTCTGTTCAGTTATATCGGTACAAAACTAGACGACAATTCTACCTGTGTTCCCAAAAGGAAATCAAGAACATTTTGCTTCAAACTTCGAAGCCGCACTCGGACGTTAATAGCCATGCGAAATTCCGCATGGGCTGCACACAATTTAATACGAACAGAAGCATCCTGGGAACACATTCGTAGTTTTCGTAACAAGGTGACGTCCCTAATTCGACAAGACAAGCAATATCACCATTGGAAGCTGATCGACCAGATGGAACGACATCCTAAGTTGCTGTACACCATCGTAAACACCGCGACCAAGGTTAAGCCAGGTGTATTTCCTATCCAGACAGAGAACGGACTGACTGATAATGTCAAGGATACAGCTGATGCTCTAATATCATTTTATGCGCAAGTATTTTGTCCAAAGAACGTGTCAACACTGACGTCTTTGCCGCACCCACTACAAGTCGAATGCCTTAGCAACATCGAGGTAAATCCTACGGTTGTGCGAAAGCATTTACGCGGGCTGAACGTTCGCAAATCACCAGGAGAGGATGGAATAACACTCACTGTTCTGAAGTCATGCGAGCTGGAGCTTTGTGGCCCACTAAGTGGTCTATTCAGGCACTCATTGAATACGGGAACCGTACTAACTCAATGGAAAACCGGTGTTGTCACACCAATCTACAAAGGGGGCAGTCGTTCTGATCCGGCGAATTACCTCCCCGTGACGCTTCTTTAAGCGGTTTCTAAAATTTTGGAACGTCTCGTGTGTGAACGACTTGTTGAACATCTCGAGAACCATCAGCTAATAACTTTCACATAACACGGATTTAGGAAAACATATTCATGCCTGTCTAACTTGCTCACGACTCTAAATGACTGGATGCAAGCACTAGACCAAGGGGGTTCCGTCAATGCCGGTTACTTAGATATATCTAAAGCATTCGACAGACTGAATCACTCCTTACTGCTTCAGAAGCTGCAGAATGTTGGCGTCATCGGAAACCTACTAACATGGTTCACAAGTTACCTGTCTGGACGCAAAGTAAAAATCAGAATAGATTGTGAAACTTCTCGAACAATTGAAGCCACGAGCGGAGTCCCTCAGGGTTCGGTTCTCGGTCCGATACTGTTTCTCATATTTATAAACGATCTACCGAACTTACTAGCATGTAAGCTTGCTTTATTCGCAGATGATGTAAAAATCTGGACGAAGATCAACTCTATCGAGGACTGTCACTCGCTCGAACGAATTTATCACAAGTCAACCAAAATGGTTACCGGATTGAATTATTTACCCTTTGAGCAGCGACTGACCAGACTTGGACTGTGCACCATCGAGCGCAGGCGTATCCTACACGACCTCACTCTGACATATCGAATCATTTACGCGAAATCCCACCCTCTCAAACACCTCTTCAAGTTTGGTTCGGTTGTCCCCACACACAGCCACCCTTTGACCCTTCAAATACCGCACTCACGATTGAATTGTCGTCGTCATTTCTTCGCTGTTCGTGTATGCTTCTTGTGGAATAGCTTGCCGACAGATATTGTTACCTCAGCGAACGAGCACATCTTTAAACAAACGTTACGAAACCTTATGTTGAGAACTACTGCGTTGGCCCCTACTTATTGATGTCTATATTTTTTAACGCACGGAACTACCGTCCATCCAAAGATTCTTTTCCCTCAGTCTGTGTCACCATTGAGGATTATTTTTGCTCCACCTATGAAGAACACGGATATGATCATACAAATAGCGATTTTTTTAATTTTTTATACGTATATCCTATGGTACTGTACAGCAATTTGCTTTTTTTAACCATAAATCTTGAATCTTGAATCTTTAACACACGACGAATCTGCGCCAATTTTTCCACTGGTTCGAATGCCGTTTTGGAAACTCACCACTATCCATTACCTGTCGCAGATGATTTGTTCACAATGCTCAATACTGGTTCGTACTTTGCAAAGCTCGACCCAGCTGACGTGGTAAATGTTCAAATGACAATCCAAAATACTGTTATTCATATTCTCATCGCTATCAATACGGTGGTGCATAAGATTATTTTCTCCACAACGTTTTTCGTTGAATGTTCACGCTATCTGTCGGTCATATCATTACTAGTTTCGATTGCACCGTGGCTGTGACCATTGATTTTTCAGGACAACTCAGTGTGAATCATCTTTTTTTCTGCAGGCACCTTGGATGTGTGCATATCTCTCGGTGTTTGGTAATACTGATATCAACCTTAAGATCGAAAGATTCACCATGATTCTGGCGGTGCATAGACGTGCACCTCACAAGGTCAACAAAATGTTAACAGAAATGATTTACCTGTATATGTCGATGAGAATCTATGAAAATTATTATTTCGTTTTTTTTCATACTACAGATGTATTGAAACCAATTTTACTATGGCTGATGGTCAATAAATGCGTATGCATCGTCCTGTTAGATCATGAATTTACTCGCATTTATCGGTTCATCATGTTTGGTGAATTATTTGCACATTCGCCGTTTCACGACATTTTAACTGCATCCAGCCAACATTCACAAATTTGTAATAGCGATATCCAAAAGGGAAATATTCTATTAAATTTGTTGAAATAAACCGTGACGCCTGGCATGGAATAAATATTAGCTCAACCAAACATTGGACCGTTCACCACTGTGTGTTCTATTAATGAATTATATCGGAAACCTAATTCCGAAATCGAGATTATCTCCGATATAATCGTATCTATCCCGTTTGCTAACAGATTTCTTGAGCAAAATAAGTGTCGGAAATTGTTCGATCGTCCCCAAGATAACGTATAATGTAGTTCGCATTGTATTGGCAATAAACCTAATTGTGGTCATAGCTTCGTTTGGTCCACCAGAAGCTATCTTCACATATTCGATAGTATGAGGACGCAATCGAAGATTAAACCGTCACTTTCGCAGTTGAAATCATCAGCACTCATGCTTGAATGCATTTTGAATGTAAATGCACCACAACCAATCTTACACGCCCATAGAGTTGCCCAGGAAGATTGATGGGGATTGACCACGACCGTTGTGTACATAAATACATACTAGCCGCAGCCTAATGGCTTTTTGTTCAGAGACGGTAAAGCTCTTTCTCTTTCTCTTTGTTCTTCCTACGCCAAGTGTTGGGTTAGTTAGCAAATTATGACAAATAGCATACAGTTTTTTCAGTGCAAAAAAATTTGGGTATTTATTACTTGGGTTCTACTCGGGTAGTATATAACATTATTGGCGACGGGGATATTTTTGTTTATTATAAAAAATGGATCAAACTAAATTGTAAATTTTGCTCCAGCAGAAAATAAAGTTGATGAAAATATAAGTTCAAAGTAAAATTCCCACGAGTAGTAGTGTCCCACCATCCGTCGATTGTATTGCTAATAGTATCCATGAATTTAATTTTGACGCTGAGGCTAATGTCACGTTCGGGAGATGGTTTCGTAAATATAAGGATTTATTCAGCGTACAGTTTGACTCACAGGACCATGGGTGGAAACTTGGACTCCTACTTCGCAAACTTGGCCCCAGTTAACTCGAAAAATATTGTAAATTTATCTTGCAACAAAACCCACGCGACCGTTCATTCATACGGACGGTCGAAACACTGAAACAACTATTTGGAGATAGGTCATCACTCTTTAACACAAGTAATCGATGCCTAATACTGGTTATGCATAAATCCAACTATTTCTTAAAGCACATGGGTATTGTTAACAGAGAGTGCGAGCGGTGTAAGCTTCGTTTACTAACGGACGATCAATTTTAATAACTAAAACTTAGATGCAGTCTGCCAGGTTCATAGATATTAAGACACAGCTCCTCAATCGATTGGAACAGAAACAGTAACTCACGCTACAAGCCATTGGTGATGAGTAGCTTCGATTGGTAAATCTACAATGGGATTGGGCTGTGGTTTAATTTGGGGACCATGTCAAAGCGACCTTCGTTCGACCTTCGGGACCATAGTAAACATGCGGTACATACAATCCAAATGAAGATACTCAGTCTTGGCCCGAATCAACCTAGTTCCCAAAAACCAAATCTATTTTCGCCAAGATCCAGGAAGCCTCTTCTGCGTGTTGGCTATGCGGCGCATGGCATTTCGTCCAATTGTGCCCGTTCAAGCAACACCGATATCAACGATGAAGCCTCGTTGGTCACAAGGATAGTTTCTGTCAACAGAGTATTGGTCGCTGGAGGTCTTCACGCAAGCCTTCTAAGAAGTCTCACAGTCTTTTAGCTACGTTCCCAGTCAAGCAGTTGATCGGGGAGAATTCGTATTCTTCCAGATCAACGGTCTATCTGTTCGACTGCAGTTGGACAATGCATCGGACATTACGATCATTTCCGAAAACTCTGGAGGAAACTTGGTTCCCCATGACTCAAATCTGCAACACAGAGCGCCAACAGTGCCTATGGAGGTGCCGTAAACCTGACTGGACAGCTGCAATGCCGAATCTCATTCGGAATCTCAACGGTCATAGGCACGTGCTACGTGTCTAATTCACAACTCAACCTATTTGGCCTTGATTGGTTCGATCTTCTCGATTTGGCTCGCCTTCCGATCAGTTCAATTTGAAATTTGGTACAAGCACATGAAACACTGCAGAAAAAGCAAGACGTACTGGTGCTTATACATGTAACCGTGTTTACAAACGAACTTGGAATATGTAAGAAGGCGCAAGCTAGTTTCTATCTCAAAAATGACGCACAGCCTGTATTCCGACCGAAACGACCGGTGCCGTACGCATTCCTACAACAATTCGAAGCTGAACTTCAAAGGCTACTAGATCAAGGAGTCCTGGTTCTAGTAACATACACTTCCTAGGCAGCACCCATCGTTGTAGTGAAAAAGCCGATTGGATCCGTGCGAATCTGCGCGGATTTTTCAACTGGTTTAAATGACTTTTTCGAAACTCACCACTATTCATTACCTGTCACAGATGATTTGTTCACAATGCTCAATACTGGTTCGTACTTCACAAAGCTCAAACTAGCTGACGCTTATCTGCAGATAGAAGTGGCACCTGACTCACGAGAACTACTAACGATTAATACCCACAAGGGATTGTTCCAGCATCAAAGTCTTCCTTTTGATGTGAAGACTGCTCCTACAGTTTTCCAGCAATTGATGGACACAATTATGTCTGCCATCCCTGGTCTGGCCGAATACCTGGACGATCTACACATTGTCGAGTCCTCCACCAAAGAACTCGATGATCGCTTCAATCAGATTGCTGAAACTGGTTAACGCTTGCGTCTAGAGAAATACCAGTTCAATATGAAATCAATAAAATACCTTGGTTTCATTTTCGATCAAAGTGGACGTCACCCTGACCCTGGCAATATAGAAACAATCCAGCAGATGCTGGCCCCAAAAGATGTTGCATCACTGCGATTATTCGTTGGTTAGATCAGTTATTACACACCACAATGTGTCCACCGCTTAATCGACTTCTTCAAAATGATGTCCCATAGAATTGATCACCCAAATGCGAAACAGCATTTATTAGGCTAAAATCACTGTTAACATCAAACATTTTACTGACGCACTACGATTCTAAGCAGCCGAACTTCGTGGCAGCCTATGCATCTGGATATGATGTTGGTGCTGTTATACTTCACAGGTTTGCTGATGGAAACGGGAAGACGATTATGCATGCTTTAACTCGAAATGAGTCCAGGCGAACGCAACAATAATGAAATCAAAAAAAGCATTAGGTCTCATCTTCGCTGTCAAACGATTCCACAAGTTGATTTACGGCCGTCACTTTACGTTGCTAACCGACAACCTTATACTTTGCAGTTTGTATACATTATATAAAATGCACATCTGAAGCGATATGAAGAACCTTTAAACAGGCAACCATACGCGTAACTTGAAAAAAGGAAAACTATACGTTTGGTTCCTTTGCATCTCAATTATGAGAAAACTTTATCTAGCGTTGAGAACATCCTCTACAGAATCAACTTTAATGACTGTTTCTGGGTTTACATTGGGCAGACATCCTTGGGAATTCACACTAGAATCGAAGTACACTGAAAGCATGTCTGGAGTCAGCCCCGGGATGCGAGGATATATCAACGTCTTATATGTGATTCGGCCTTGGCAGATTACGTTTTTGATACGGGCCAGAGCGTCGATCTAGACAATGTGGAAATATTAAAACGCCGTATTAAACCGTATTGCGAACGCCTACTTGCGGAGGCGGTCGAAATTGCCAAAGCAGGTTGACTATCAGTCAATGAGGTGAATGAGGCAAAAATATCCACAATATGGCGCGACGTGCTTTCATATCCCTTTTGTAAACGTCTTCGTATCACAATTGCGGTTTGCATAACTTTCGACTTCCCGATTGCAACTCAACATAGAGTAGATCTTCCAGAATATGACAATTTTCCATTCTGTAGACGTTGCCAAGCCACCCAAGGGGGCGTTGTCCTTGTAAGGGAACATGCTATTTAAAGCACCTTTTGAAACGAATCCAGCATTAGTCACTTTATCCATCCACGCTATGTTCAAGATACCATGGATGCTTCGTACATGGAAAGCATTCACCTTTCGTTCGCTTTTTGCGGGGGTCGTTCTGGTTTCACTAGCTTACAATAAAGCATCTAGTACGCCCGTGCTGTATATCTTCAACTATTTCTCTACAGTCAACTCGCGGTAACCACAAACACGAGCATTTAATCGGTACGATATGAAAGTTGTGCTGCTAATCCACTTATTAATCTCTGTGTCTAGCGAGAGGTTATCTGCAAAGGTTGAACCAAGATATGTGAAATGATGTACTGGTGTAAGCTGACCGTTTTTAGCAGTAAAGATTAAAGGCGATAAAATCCCTTGACCAAGGACTTTGGCCTCATTTATGCTAATTGTTAGCGCAAGGTCTTTGCATGCCGACTAAAAACAGTCAAATAGCGACTGGAGGTGTTCTTGTGAGTGTGTAATAATTGCTACATCGTCGATAAAGAGTAGGTCACAGATTAGGACATCCTGTTACTTGGTTTGTGCTCGCGGGCGATTCAAATTGAAAAGCTTGCCATCAAAACGCGTCAGGACAGGCTGTATGTATTTCTAGAAAATAAAAGTTGTCATTTGAGTCCCACAGGGTTCACTTCTAGGACCGCTATTATTCCTCATTTTCATTGGTGATTCAGCAGCGTCGCTTGAGTATATCTGCTATATTTTTGCGGATGATGTCAAGTTTGTTAGATCACTACATGAACAGGATCATCTTTAGGATTTCAAAAATGTCATCAAATGGTCTGTTACACGGGATCTACCATCTACATTCACTAAAAGATATTTCTTGTCTAAAGTCGTCAAGATGCTGGATTTTGGTGGACCAGATGTTATACTTAAGATAAATGCGCTGCCGAAAGTTCATGACTTACGTATAGATGTCTTAGCGGACTTTATATGAGATGATCAAAGTGCAGATGCTGCACAATGCGCTAACAGCGAGACATTTCGCTGAAGGTACCCGGTGGCTTTCATACAATTATAAAGACCATTGGTGAGACCACATCTACACTATTGTATTCGAGCATCGTCACCTTATTTGAAAAAAGTTATTATCAAGCTAGATGGTGTTTAGCGCCTAGGTACTCGTTCGACAGAAGGGTAATCGGGTAACGATTGTTAAGTCTAAATCTATTCTCACTGAAACGAAATCGGCAAAGTTGTGCACTGATTGAAACCTTCAAAATCATGACAGGTTTCAGCACTGTTCATCCGAGTGCAATGTATGCTCTGGTGCTAAGTGTGACTTCTCGAGTTGTAGCGATGGCTAAATAAGACTGTACCTTTAAATTGAGCGCACTTCATCTTTGTTCTCTTTTTCCCTTTCGGACCGGCAGCGAGGTCCTTGGATGTCCGTTGATCAATACAATGAGCGATTCCCACATCCTGAACACAGTGACTTGTCTTATCTTTGACTGCATGATTGCGCGCACGTATGGAAATTACTTTCTTCTATACTGCGTGAATTTTACCAGCTACGACTGTGCATCATTCCATACACCTTTGTGTTCCGACTTCCGGAGTTCTTATTCGGTGTGTGTGCTATCAAAGTGTTTTTTTGTAAACTGAAGCTTTACCTCATTCGCTACATTTGGTGACGAGTCTTTAAAAAAATTTAAAAACGCCGCGTCGAAAACGGATGAAAATTTTGATGCTAGATATCTGAAGAGTTCATTAAACTTTTTCCTCTAGTCGCCCCCCTCCCGTGTTTTTTCCTGGGAACAATATTTCCCTCTGGTCATTCCGTACCAAAATCTTCATGAAAAACTGCCCTTCGGAATTATATGTGTCTAATATTATATCACATCTGGACGACGATTCCAAGCGACCGATATCCCGTTAAATTACAAATCGAATGCCCGCTGGGATGCATTAAAGGGATTGTTTGGCCCGATAAACTTTCTCCTGTTTGCTTACAAAAGTTTTGGAATCGCACACAATTACCCCTGGAAACTGCAGATGCACACTTAGCTGATCTGCGTAAACTGGCCTCCCACGCATTTCGTGATCTTCCAAAGGCGCAAAAAGAGTGGCAACTGCTTCATCGTTTCACAATCGGTGTGGATAAGCCTCATTTGAAAATGCAATTCCTACGTAGGCCACCGGACAGCTTGCTGAAGGCGACAGAACTCGCTCGTACTTTTGCAGCAACAACTGTTCCATCGCAGCATGTGGTTTCACCTGTTGTCTGAACGCCGAACGTTTAGTCGACTCACCCCCTACACCTTTTTCTCAACGAAAAGATCCCGTAGCCGATTGCATGTCCTGCTGACGATTTAGCAAATCGGCTCAACGATGTGGACACAATCCACTGATATGTGGACCCGGTAAGCATTCGCAGAAAAAATATGTATCTATGTTTTTTGCTTAATTGACTTTGCACATGAGCCTTACAGTTTGTCAGCCATCATTAATAGTGTAATCGCTAATATGTTAATCGACCCGGTGCTTCATGTTCGATACCGATTGGGCGATTCCTTTGGAAGCTTGCGGAACACATGTCAGTGATAGAACTTTAATTTTCGATAACGGCACGCAGTTGAAAGTTTTCGGTTGTTATAGCTGTTCCACACATATCGGAGACTTTTTATCCTATCACAAAATCTTACGCGCTGACATACCGTGGGATGCCATACTTGCCATGAATTTTCTTATCACGCCAACAAGCAGTCATTGATTAGCTCACGGAACCTTATACTTTGCAAAAAGTAATGCCCCCAGGTGAATTTCTTTACTCCAGCCTCTGATTGGATAGACCCACTAATCAAGACCACTTGTGCAGCAGAACCACAGAGAATAGGCTTCAGAGGAATATTGAGTACATTTTTGATTGCAACAATAGTTCTTTTGGCCGAACAAATGAACTGCGACATTTCATTGATACTCCTAATCACCAGGCGATTCACCGAGCACCACGCCGTGTATCGATGCATTACCAAACCGAGTTGTACCGCTCGATAAAAGATATGCTCGTTCAAGTTATCATTAAACCATCTACTTTAACATGGGCCTCACCTATCGTACTCGTCAAGAAAAAAGATGAATCGCTGAGGATCTGCGTTGACTAACGCCGTCTTAACTCACTTACGCATAGGACGATGCGTGGAAACTTGGACTCCTACTTCGCAAACTTGGCCCCAGTAAACTCGAAAAATATTGTAAATTTATCTTGCAACAAAACCCACGCGACCGTTCATTCACACGGGCGATCGAAACACTGAAACAACTATTTGGAGACAGGTCATCACTGTTTAACACAAGTAATCGATGCCTAAAACTGGTTATGCATGAATCCAACGATTTCTTAATGCACATGGGTATTGTTAACAGAAAGTGCGAGCGGTTTAAGCTTCGTTCACTAACGGACGATCAATTTTATTAGCTTATACTTAGATGCAGTCTGCCAGGTTCATAGATATTAAGACTCAGCTCCTCAATCGATTGAAACAAAACCAGTAACTCACGCTACAAGCCATTGGTGATAAGTAGCTTCGATTGGTTAATCTACAATGGGATTGGGCTATGGTTTAATTTGGGGACCATGTCAAAGCTACAGTCAATCTCCATCGGGATTCGGCTATGGTTCACCTTCGGGACCATAGTAAACATGCGGTACATACAATCCAAATAAAGATACGCAGTCTTGGCCCGAATCAACCTAGTTCCCAGAAACCAAATCTATTTTCGCCAAGTTCCAGGAAGCCTCTTCTGCGTGTTGGCTATGCGGCGCAAGGCATTTCGTCCACGTGTGCCCGTTCAAGCAACACCGATGTCAACGAACAAATATCTAGCGTCCACGTAGAAGGCTACTGAACACCAAGACCACCGTGAATCGATATTAACATTATCCGTCGCAGAGGCAGTGTAATGTTCGATATAAAAGTTGAAAAAGATGCCATGACACGACACAGAAATCAGATACGCCTGAGATCCGCAACCTCCGATACGCTCGTCGAGATCTGGATACCACAGGACATACTGCATGAAACATTCAACCTTCCAACACCAATCTATCACGACTAAAATACTGACTGACCGAAGTTTGCAACCACGTTTGTGGACAAACAGGAAAAGCAAAGCCGTGAAACAGTTGTATGTCAATCCACGCCAGTCCCGGTATTGAGAACCTCACAAGGGGAAGTATTTAGGAAATACTATTATTTTCCTTGAAAACTCATCATAACTTAGAAGTCAAATGTCTTTATTATTTTGGCTTAGCCATTTCTCTCAAATTTAGGGAATTGAAATCATTCCTAACCAATCGAGTTTTCTATGCAATGCTTTTTGCATCAATTCGAAAAGCCAGGTATTCAACGTGAACTTTCAGGAAACTCCATTTCCCCAGTTTTGAACGCTGCTCCTGGAAAGCAAGTTGATACTTTTCCTCCAATGAGTCTAATTATCGCGAGCCATTGATGAGTAGACTCTGCATGAGTTTTAAAACTAGTAAATGAACATGCGAAAGATCTTGCCTCTTTCTTGGAGACTGGTGTAACTCTAGCAGTTTCCCAACCATTTGCAATGGTGACAGCAGAGAGAGAACGGTTAACAATGGAAGCAATTGCTAGCATTGGGTCAAACTAGGTCATGTCGATCTGCTTTGCTTTTGTATAGATGTAGCGGCACCTAATATTTCCAGGCCTCACTCTTTTATTATCATGCACACGCAATTGGCAAGCAAAATCAAGATCATGTTGATGGTTGATAAACTGTGAACACCTTTGTGGTCGCAATGTTTTCATAATGCCTTCCATAATTTCAGACTATCTTTTTCACCTGTCAACGTATTTACATACAGCTGATTAATACGTTCTGTTCCAGACTAGTTTCTCAATGTAAATTCTTTGTTAACTAACATTTAATGTAGTTTAAAGAACATTAACAAGTCCAATGCAGAATTTTGAAACAAATCCACAAAACGCGTAACAAGAATTCAGATATTTTGTTATTATATAACATTACCAGGATCAATCAGTGTCCGTTACAACATACAAAATGTTTGCGAACCTCAATATTGCTTTGATCGATTCATCTCCTGTTTACCTAGCTTTCTCCACAATGACATGACGCAGAAATTGGCATTTTTGGCATCATATTGGCAACACTCTGATTATTACTCTTGTTGAATGCACAAATAATCAGATAAAAAATGCGTTTCGCCTTTCACATGAACGTAGTAACGTTGAGCTTCTACTAAAATCGCAACAAAGACGATATTTGTCTCAGTTGTGTTTGCAGACAAGAATTACCTGCCTTATTGATGTCACTTCTCAATAAAATAAAACACGATTTAGGAAGTGAGTTTGTACTGAATGAATAATCAAAGAACGTAATAAGTATATTAAGAGTTGGAATCCGAGTTATAGGTGTTTATAAAAATGAAGGATTATTCAGATAGTTATTGCGTGTTCTACACTCAACTCTTGATCAATTGATAAAATGAAAGGGAATCGAATGTGAGCGCAATAAAAAATTAGGAACGTTTTTTTACAATATGTAAAATGTTCGGTGGTGTCGCGATAAAATACAAATCACAACACCAGGACGTTTCCTTGATACTCAAGACTATTTTGACTTAAGCCTTCAATGGTAGTCGAACATTCATGGAGTTCAATGTGAAACCAAGAATCTTGTTAAATAACCAAAGAGCAACAAGACTTATTTGAACAATTCAACGTCGACAACGAATATGTTTTGTTATTCTGTCCATCATTAAAGTGTAAATTGAGCAATATTTATAATTATTGAAATAAATAATGAATTTATTAGGAATTTTTAAACAAGTCACAATCAATTTGATAGCCAAGCGCAGGAAGAACTATCTTATGTCGATAATTAAGCGGATTCCAGCGACTGTCACCTTAACTGTTTAACGTGTTAATTGCGGCTATTTAATCAGCTGCCATGATTCCCTCAGTAAGTTAGTGTTCGAACAAACCACACAAATTTGCATGAAGCTTCATCCCACATGACACGACAATCATCGGCATTATATCGACTTCACTCCAGATTTGTTCACGTTTAGCATAAGTGGATGTTTTCTGAAACCGTCAGGTTCAGATTAGCATCATTCAGGCTTCTAACGTATATGGATTCTGTAAATTTGTGGGCAGATCAGATTAAAATTAAAGTTCAATAGTTTTTAAAGAGTTTGTTCAAAATGATTTTCGACTACTCATCAGTACCAAGTCTTTCGAAATATTCACAGATTTTATCACATGTCCACACTGGAAGCACTGGACTTGAGTTCCGCTCTTATTTGAGCTCATCAGCAGGTCATATCCTGTCTCGGGTCTGACTCGTACACAAAACCTGCACCATCGTAGTCTCACGCCCAGTTTTTCCGATCGAGATTAAGCCTTCATGAGTGCTTCTCCAGACTGGCAAATTTGAGTAGCATCATATGCCTAACCTGTCAATAAGGAGCCAGCGGCATCTTTTGGTATCGTCCAAGCGATCTGATCTCCTTGTCAGGTTTTCTCATTAGATAAATTGTAAGCTAACACTGATTAAATCTTACGGTCAATGTTGTTCAAGAGTGTTTGGAGAGTTTCTACTTAAACTTTTGCGACTATTCATCAGTAAACATTCCTTCGAAATATTCACAAAGTGTATCACAAAGGTTCACATTGAAAGCACTGGACTCAAGTTTCGCTCATATTTGAGCTCATTAGCAGTTAATATACTTTCTTTGATCTATCTCGAACCCAGGGCCATCCCCATCGTAGTCTCAAGCCTTACAGCCTGGGTTACCGTCCTCCGTTATACCGATCGCGGGTAAGCAATCACGAATCTTATTGCACATTTGAGTAGCGTTATATGTCCAAGCGGTCAAGAAGTAGCCAACAACCTACTTTGTGGTCGACCCACCGATCTGATCTACTTGTCATTTATTCAGATCAGATACATTGTAAGCTACCACCGATTAAATATGACGTGCAAAGTTGATCAAAATTGTTTGGAGAGTTTCTTCATTATGATTTGCGACTACTCATCAGTACCACGTCCATCGAAATATTGACAACGTTTATCACAACGGTGCACATAGGAAGCACCGTACTCGAGTTTCGCTCTTATTTGAGCTCATCAGCAGTGCATATCCTCTATATCGTGTAGGATTCGAACCCAGGATTTTTACCATCGTAATTTCAAGCCTTACGACCTGGCAATTTGACAGTTTGCGGATTAAAATCTTCACAAAAGATTTTTCCACTGCGCCCACAGTGCGACATTTTCAAACCAGGCAGCAAATAGATTAAAATGTTGGCATTAAATTATCTTATTTTCATATCGATTTCGGTGGTTTATTCTTCTGTTTATCATGCCAATCGGTTCATGTATATATGCAATCTTTCTGGGCTGCCAACAAATTTACAGAATCCATATACGTTAAAAGCCTGAATGATGCTAATCTGAACCCGACGGTTTTAGAAAACATCCACTTATGCTAAACGTGAACAAATCTGGAGTGAAGACGATATAATGCCGATGATTTTCGTGTCATGTGGGATGATGCTTCATGCAAATTTGTGTGGTTTGTTCGAACACTAACTTACTGAGGGAATCATGGCAGCTGATTAAATGGCCGCAATTAACACGTTAAACAGTTAAGGTGACAGTCGCTGGAATCCGGTTAATTATCGACATAGGATAGTTCTTCCGGCGCTTGGCTATCAAATTGACCGTGACTTGTTTAAAAATTCCTAATAAATTCATTATTTCTTTCAATAATTATAAATATTGCTCAATTTACACTTTAATGATGGACAGAATAACAAAACATATTCGTTGTCGACGTTGAATTGTTCAAATAAGTCTTGTTGCTCTTTGGTTATTTAACAAGATTCTTGGTTTCACATTGAACTCCATGAATGTTCGACTACCATCGAAGGCTTAAGTCAAAATAGTCTTGAGTATCAAGGAAGCGTCCTGGTGTTGTGATTTGTATTTTATCGCGACACCACCGAACATTTTACATATTGTAAAAAAACGTTCCTAATTTTTTATTGCGCTCACATTCGATTCCCTTTCATTTTATCAATTGATCAAGAGTTGAGTGTAGAACACACAATAACTATCTGAATAATCCTTCATTTTTATAAACACCTATAACTCGGATTCCAACTCTTAATATACTTATTACGTTCTTTGATTATTCATTCAGTACAAACTCACTTCCTAAATCGTGTTTTATTTTATTGAGAAGTGACATCAATAAGGCAGGTAATTCTTGTCTGCAAACACAACTGAGACAAATATCGTCTTTGTTGCGTTTGTAGTAGAAGCTCAACTTTACTACGTTCATGTGGAAGGCGAAACGCATTTTTTATCTGATTGTTTGTGCATTCATCAAGAGTAATAATCAGAGTGTTGCCAATATGATGCCAACAATGCCAATTTATGCGTCATGTCATTGTGGAGAAAGCTAGGTAAACAGGAGATGAATCGATCAAAGCAATATTGAGGTTCGCAAACATTTTGTATGTTGTAACGGACACTGATTGATCCTGGTAATGTTATATAATAACAAAATATCTGAATTCTTGTTACGCGTTTTGTGGATTTGTTTCAAAATTCTGCATTGGACTTGTTAATGTTCTTTAAACTACATTACATGTTAGTTAACAAAGAATTTACATTGAGAAACTAGTCTGGAACAGAACGTATTAATCAGCTGTATGTAAATACGTTGACAGGTGAAAAAGATAGTCTGAAATTATGGAAGGCATTATGAAAACATTGCGACCACAAAGGTGTTCACAGTTTATCAACCATCAACATGATCTTGATTTTGCTTGCCAATTGCGTGTGCATGATAATAAAAGAGTGAGGCCTGGAAATATTAGGTGCCGCTACATCTATACAAAAGCAAAGCAGATCGACATGACCTAGTTTGACCCAATGCTAGCAATTGCTTCCATTGTTAACCGTTCTCTCTCTGCTGTCACCATTGCAAATGGCTGGGAAACTGCTAGAGTTACACCAGTCTCCAAGAAAGAGGCAAGATCTTTCGCATGTTCATTTACTAGTTTTAAAACTCATGCAGAGTCTACTCATCAATGGCTCGCGATAATTAGACTCATTGGAGGAAAAGTATCAACTTGCTTTCCAGGAGCAGCGTTCAAAACTGGGGAAATGGAGTTTCCTGAAAGTTCACGTTGAATACCTGGCTTTTCGAATTGATGCAAAAAGCATTGCATAGAAAACTCGATTGGTTAGGTATGATTTCAATCCCACAGATTTGGATTAGCAACGTTGGCGTATCGAAGAAATGCCTAAGCCAAAATAATATAGACCTTCGACTTCTAATTTATAATGAGTTTCCAAGGAAAATAATAGTAGTTCCTTAATAATTTCCCTTGTGAGATTCTCAATACCGGGAAGGCGTGGATTGACCCTCAACGGTTTCACGGGTCTGCTTTTTCTGGTTGTCCAGCGACGTGTTTGCAGAATTCGGTCAGTCGGTATTTCAGTCGTGATAGATTCACTTGGTGTTGGAAGGTTGAATGTTTCATGCAGTATGTCCTGTGGTATCCAGATCTCGACGAGCGTATCGGAGGTTGCGGATCTCAGGCGTAACTGATTTCTGTGTCGTGTCATGACACCCTTTCCAACATTGACATCAAACATTACACTGCCTCTGCGACGGATGATGTTACCATCGATCTACGATCAGATTGCGACAGGTAATGAATAGTGATGAGTTTCTAAAACGGCATTCAAACCAGTTATTATTCGGCGCAAATTCGCGTGGATCTATTCGGTTTTTTTTCACGACAACGATGGGTGCAGCCCAGAAAGAGTATGTTACTAGAATTAGGACACCTTGATCTTGTAGCCTTCGAAGTTCAGCTTCGACTTGTGGTAGGTATGCGTACGGCACAGGTCCTTTTGTTCGGAATACATGCTCTGCGCCATTTTCAAGATAGATACTACCTCGCGTTTTCTTTCATGTTCGAAGTTCGTTTGTGAACACGGTTGCGTGTGCATGCACTATCGCGTCTTGTTTTTTCTGCAGTGTTTCGGTTGCTTGTACCGGATTGCAAATTGCACTGATCGGAAGGCAAGCCAATTCAAGAAGATCGAACCAATCACGGCCAAAGTGGTTGAGTTTTGAATTACAAACGTAGCACGTACCTACGACCGTTGGGCTTTGGAATGAGATTTGGCAATGCAACTGTCCCGTTAGCTGTACGGAACCTCCATAGGCACTGGTGGCTGTCTGTGTCGTAGATTTGAGTTATGGGGAACCCAGTTCTTGCCAGAGTTTTCGATAAATAATCGAAATATCTGATGCAATGTACAACTGCAATCAAACAGTTTTATCTTTGATCTGGACCATTACGAATTTTCTCCGTACGGCTGCGTTGACTCGAAACGTAGCCAAAATACTGTGAGAATTCTTAAAAGGCTTGCGTGGAGACCTCGAGCGACGAATACTCTTTTGACAGAAACCAACCTTGTGACCAACGATGACACATTGTTGACATCGGTGTTGCTTGAACGGGCACAATTGGACGAAATGCCATAGCCAACACGCAGAAGAGGCTTCTTGGATCTTGGCAAAAATAGATTTGGTTTCTGGGAACTAGGTTGATTCGGGCCAAGACTGCGTATCTTCTTTTGAATTGCATGTACCTCATGTTTGCTTTGGTCCTGAAGGTCGACCATAGCCGAATCCCGATGGAGATTGACTGCAGCCTTGACATGGTCCCCATATTTAACCATAGCCCAATCCCATTGTAGATTTACCAATCGAAGCTACTCATCACCAATGGCTTGTAGCGTGAGTTACTGGTTCTGTTCCAATCGATAGAGGAGCAGAGTCTTGATATCTATGAACCTGACAGACCTCATCTAAGTATTAGCTATCACAATTGATCGTCCGTTAGTGAACGAAGCATAAACCGCTCGCAATCTCTGTTAACAAAACCCATGTGCTTTAAGAAATCTTTGGATTTATGCATAACCAGTTTAAGGCATCGATTAGTTGTGTTAAAGAGTGATGACTTGTCTCCAAATAGTTGTTTCAGTGTTTCGACCGTCCGTATGAATGAACGGTCGCGTGTGTTTTGTTGCAAGATAAAGTTACAATATTTATCGTGTTCACTAGGGCCAAGTTTGCGAGGTAGGCGTCCAAGTTTCCACGCATTTTGAATATGAACCATGATTAAAAGAGTATAGCATTTCAAGGAGCGCTTGTATGCCACTGTTGGATAAGGCTGGTACGACCATCCTGTTCAAAGCATGTGTCCAAACACATGTTAAATGGGGTTAAACCCATAAACATGAAACAAAATATTCATTTGCATGCTTTTCCGTCATACACACCCCACGACCGGTTTCGTGCTGTTTGCAGATCCTGATCTTACTGTCCCTACCTGATGAGTGCAAACAACACGAAACCGGTCTTGGGGTGTGAATGACGGAAAAGCATGCAAATGAATATTTAGTATAGCATTTCATTATGAATGGTCCACACTAATTTATATGAAAACGTATATCACTCTCATTACCTGAAACAATGCATTTAACCGGACTCAAACTCACGTTATAATGTTTGAAACGAGAGATTTGAGCAAGCTCACGTTGATGGTGTACGCAATTAAACGCTCCTATTAACACAAGCATTGTGTTCATACCATTTTCGGAGGCAGACCAAGCAATCTTAGAAAAATCAGTTTTCTACATTTTGAACCAAACTAGACCTACTCGGGCAAGCTTGTGTGCAACACTGAATATTGGATTGAGTTGGCCACCATTCGAAAGAGCTCGCTTTCTCACTTCGCTTGACACATTGGACCGGAAAATCGGATCCAATCTGAAGGAGCTACGACGAATTTCGTTACCCACCTTTCCTGTGGCGAGATTATTCACTCACCCACTTCCAACAACCTTAAATCCGCTTCGGACCCGACTTCGTTTCATACGTGCCAACGCGCGCACACCCATTTACCACACAGATCGATCGATAAATCTTTTCACCCCGGCGTCATAACCTTACGAGCGAAGCCCAGTGAAGGCGGTCACATGTGCAAAATTTGTCGAAAGGCGGTAAGTCACAATGCCCGACACGCTAGTTGTTTTATTTGTCACGATAAAGTTCATATGAAGTGTGATGTTACCCTGACTGCTGATGTTATTGTAATTATCAATAAAAATGAAATGCCAGGAGTATGCTATATCTGTCATGTATGCAGAATTGAACCTAGAAACTGTACAAAGACGACTGCGAGCTCACAGACTGAAACTAATATGGGGGTGTTGAATTTCGAGGACCGCATTCAGAGAATTGAAGGTTTGATAAATGACTTATTAATTAGCAAACTGAAGCCTAGACTTGAGTGAGGAGATCGTGTTTCATCTCCATTTCTAAGGAAGCAGGAAGGCAAAAAATGCGATGATGAACATACGGACATTCGACCTAGCAATTAGGAACAACTGAGCCGTTCCCATGATCCGCGTGCCTTGGAAAGGTCTGAAACAAATTCAACAAAATCCGAGAGTGAAAAGCGAGCCGTTAAACAACAAACTGATCCCAAAACAGATAATGCTTTGGTGAAACGAAATAACATCTCCACGAATCGTAAGCCACACTTTTTGAGTGTCATTTGTACTGACGTTCCTGAGCCAGAATGCACTCTCTTCAAAGACCGTCAAAGGCATGATGAAGAAAAATGGAAGGAACTGTGTGAACTTACGAAAATTGGAACTGTAGTGCCGTTAGCATTGACTCGTTTAACTAGACGGCGTGATACACCTCATCAGGATAAACCCAGGCTTTTGAGGGTTAACTTAGAAAATGAGCGTGACCTGGAAAACGTACTACTAAATTCTTACCTACTTGGGTGAAACAATTCACTGAATATTCGTATTCATGTTGATATTCCATGGTCCGAAAGGAGGAACAATACATACGACAAAAGAAAGACATCTAATCGCAATCTCATCATCCTCGGAGTTCCAGAACTGGCAGACAATCCTGAGGCTAACGAGCGAGCTGAGCATGACTACAGGCAATGGAGTTTTCTGGCTGATACCATTTTCGTCGAAAAGGCCGTTGTCGTGGATACTTTTAGACTGCCTTCCTCAGCAAAATACAAAGGTAATGGGCCACGTCCATTAAAAATAAACTTCCTAATGAGTACTATGGTTGATACTGTACGTTCCAACTGGAAAGCTGGAAACACAAAATCCCAAAAGGTGTAATCCTTAGCGATCACATAAACACTGATATAAATGCAGCCCATTCTGCATTAAATACTGTCAGGATTGATGAAGCCCTATCAACTGAACCAAGAAATGAATCTTCAGCGGGGACACAAAATCAGCAATCGAACGTAAAGCCACCCAAAATGACTCCCGAGTGTGGACTGAAGCCAGATGAAGAAATCTTTTTTGGCCAAAAAGAGGACTCGATTTGCGCCTCTCAACCTGAAACGACCGATATGCTACTTAACTTGTCAAAAAACAGAACACTGCCGACTCTTCCAGAGTCGGCGTGACAATGACGGTTGTCTCAGATTATGACATCACACGACACCATCCATCTTTGCTTACCAAAACTGTTCTTGGATGCCTCTATACCAATGCCCAATGCTTGATTAACAAATTTGCCGAACTTGTCGCTCGGATTGAGACTAAACGACCTCAGCTAATTGCCATTACCGAAACTTGGCTGAGCCCGGAAATCCACGATTGTGAGTTAGAGATTGCTGGCATATCACTGCTCCGTCGAGACCGTGCGTCACGTGGAGGAGGTGTGAGACTCTACTATGATCAGAGACTCAAGTGCAAAGAAATGACGGATTCCGACTTGGTGCTTCAGGACACGCTATGGTGTTTGTTGACAACTACTACAGGAGATGATTGCACAATCGGCGTAATTTATCGCCCACCAGCAGCCCCGGAAGTGTATAATACGAATCTACTCGACAAGCTACGCTTGATTGCCTCGAGATATCATACCTTAATCTTGATCATGGGAGACTTTAATCTGCCTAACTTGCTGAAGACGAACAAAATTTCTCACACCTCCACTGCTGCCATCTTTCAGGTGCTGTTTGACGAAATTCCTTTGTATAATCACGTTGAAAGCAATACAAGATACAGAGGGAGAGATATGCCTTCAATGCTCGATCTTATCTTGACAACTGAAGAGGACTCCGTCGAAAGCATTACATACGATTGTCCGCTAGGTTCGAGCGACCATTTGGTCTTGAATTTTGACTACCTATGTCGAGCAGAGCGAGCAAACGATAGAACAAAATTCATCAGAAAGGTATGCCTATCAAAATTATCAAACGCCCTAAGTTTGATTAACGATTGGCAAATTGAAGGCATAGGAGTTAAAGAGCAGTGGTGTAGCATTTTGACCAATCTACACCGGGAAATCAACTCACACTCGGTATTCGTACCAAAACAGTGTGGAAAGGCATTCGAATTTAAAATCCGCAGTCGCACTCGGAAATGGATTAAACTGCGAAATAAGGCTTGGATAAACCATCGCCAGTTAACCACCGATGCCACATGGGAGACCTTTAGAAAACTAAGAAACCAGGTCATCAAACTTATTGCTGAAGACAAAATACAGTATCAAGCTGTCATAATGTCTAAAATGGAACGGAATCCCAAGCTTCTTTACCAGATTGTGAACAAGCAGTGTTCAGTGAAACCAGGAGTTGCGGCCTTGCGGACGCCCACTGGAATGACCACAAATGCAGCTGACACCGCGGATGCTTTGGTAAATTATTATGCTACAGTATTTTGTCCAAAGGAAAGCGTGGATATACAAATGGATCCAGAAATAACGCATCCTCTACCATTGGACACAATAACCATCAACAAAGAAGAGGTGCTGGGAACTCTACTATCGTTGAATCCCAGAAAATCCCCTGGTTGTGATAAAATTACCCCGAATATACTCAAGCATTGTGTACAATCTCTATGCGGACCTCTAACTCAGTTATTCTGCGAATCGTTGTCGCAAAGTGTCATACCGACTGAATGGAAATCTGGTATAATCTCCCCGATTTTCAAAGGCGGGGTGCGTTCGGAGCCCGCAAATTACAGACCTGTTACTTTGTTGTCCGCCGTATCCAAGGTACTCGAAAGGATCGTCGCAAAAAAACTGAGCAAATACCTTGAGGAAAATAGGCTATTTTCGGGAGCCCAACACGGTTGTAGAAGGGGATACTCGTGCCTTACTAACCTTCTCCTTACCCTTGACGACTGGACTCGAGCAGTGGATGCTGGGGATACTATCCATGTATGTTACCTCGATATGTCGAAAGCATTTGACCGTGTAAACCACAGTATTCTCTTGCAGAAGCTGGAACGTTGTGGTATCACTGGCAGTCTGTTAGCATGGTTAGAAAATTACCTGACTGATCGGTTTGTTCAAGTCTCTGTGGACGGTGCTCTATCGAAGTCGGTAGCCGTGACAAGTGGAGTGCCTCAGGGATCCGTCCTCGGGCCAATCCTCTTCGCGCTTTATGCCAATGACATACCAGCTCCCATCAAATGCAAGGTCGTACTGTTCGCGGACGATATAAAAGTTTGGTCTAAGATAAGTAAGTCGGAAGACTGCGAACTGCTCCAGAAGGATCTGGACAACCTCCAGGCTTGGTCCTTAAAAAATCGCATATTTTTCAATTTCCAAAAGTGTCACATGTTAAACATTGGCAAATATGTGGAGTACCAGTATTTTCTTGGAACACACAGCCTCTTGTGGACCATGGAACAAAGGGACTTGGGTGTGTTAATAAGCAACACCCTAGGGATGTCGAGCCACTGCAACTACGTCTATCGCAAAACATCACAGAAATTGTCACTCTTAAAGAGAATCTTCGGTAGGTTCTCAAAACAGACAATTCCCTGTATTATAAATACGTACATCAGGCCCACGATGGAATATGCGGTTCAAGCATGGTCGCCATGGCTTAAAAAAGATGTTGCGACTTTGCAACGAATATATCATCGAGCTACCAAACTTGTCACTGGACTCAGCCGGAAACCCTACAATGAGCGAATCAAAACGCTGAATTTATTTGATTACCCACGTCGTCGTCTCCGCGGGGATTTGATTCTGGTTTACAATATTTTGAATACTGAAAATCACCCTCTACAATGCTTATTGAATCCACGGAGTTCGCATAATACAAGAGCTCACACATTTACTCTAACTGTCCCTCACTCGAGACTAAACTGCAGACTACATTTTTTTGCCGTGCGAGTTTGTTTTACTTGGAACAATCTGCCAGATAATGTTGTGAACTCACCAAACCAGCAAACTTTCAAGAGAAGCCTTGATGCCTATTTGACCCTAAACCCGTGCATTGAAGAAAACTATACATCTTAACACCATACACCTACATTTGTTATCCCACCAATCGAAAACAATTTCTGCCCTTGGATATTTACTTGATTTTTGAACTGCCCAGTAAGCAATCTAATCCCATTTTTGCTTGTTATATTATTCGTTGTTGTCATATTATTCTGTGGTTTTTTGAAAAGCTATATGCTTTTTAGACCATTAAAATTGAATTGAATTGAATTGAATGTATAATCATGTCGTCTAGATAAAATTTAGCACCGCGAAACCATTAGCAATATTGTTCATCATATATTGAATTAGAGCTTCTAAAACAGTAAATCTAAAAGGATTTAAACTTTACACAATGTAATCGAAATGGTGTGTTGATAATTGTATACTTGCTTGATGATCATCAAGAGTTATATGTAGATAGGCATTTGTTAGATTGATTTTTGAGAAAACACATGACCCATGTACAAGCGATAAGATAGCTTCAGTCTACTTAGTTGTAAAACTTTGATTTATCAGTCGAGGTGAATGCAACTCTGTTTTCTTCAAAAACAAGAGGCATTTTCATGTGCGTTACTGTTGTTGTGACCAATTTGGAGGCTTCCATGGGAATAAGAATACTACGTTGACACAAAGAAATAAACACTTTTGAAAAATGTGCCCTTAAACCGAATGCAATCAGGCGACGTTTCATAAATATAGCAGCACCGGTTATTGCTAAATGAATATGTTTTAATTTCATACCATCGACGCCAAATTACGAATTAGTTATTTTATTGCACGTGGGTGATATTTTGGTAATGAGCTTGTAGACAAAAAGCGAAAACTATATTGAGTAATTTCAGCGATTAATACGAAGAGAGATGGATCAAATTTCATTATAATGAATGAGCAGTTAACTGGTATGTAGTGCCATATCCGACTTGAATAGAGCAACTCCGACAACCGGTACCGAAAGTTAGGTAACGCCGTGAATCGCATGCCAGAATGATGAATTTGAGCAACAAGGGCAAAACGTTTCAAGTAATTCAAAGAAATGGTTTATTTCGAACTTCCTCTATCAAGTATCAGATATTTTGAGTAAACGACATAACTGACCGGGACGCCAATTTGTATGAAATGTACTGTATTGTATTGAATGAAACAACCAACCAAAGCATAGATGTAAGAATCAACAATGTACAGTATTTGAATTACGTGGTATATATATATAAGCAATTCCAATGTGAATAACTTATTTATTGAATACCACATTCTCAATGGATATGACGTCGCTTCTTATTTACTCTGCTTTACTTTGTTTAAAGATGTGCTCGTTCACTGAGGTAACAATATCTGTCGGCAAGCTATTCCACAAGAAGCATTCACGAACAGCGAAGAAGTAACGACGACAATTTAATCGTGAGTGTGGGATTTGAAGGGTCAATGGGTGGCTGCGTGTGGGTACAACGGAACCAAACTTGAAGAGGTGGTTCGAATTGTGTGCGATTATGTACAGGTTGATCATCACCTTTTTCGGTTTGCTGCCTTTCTATAACCGGGGAAGAGACGTGATGTTCACAATGTGCTCTAGATCCGAGTTTGCCAATCAGTAGCTCGTTTAGCAGACCTTCGATTCTTTGTACACTACTCTCTAAGCATAAAATTTTCGTATCCGCGTCGGTCTGTGAGCTCACAGTTGTCTTCGTACAATTTCTCGATTGAGATCTGCATATTTGACAGATGAAGCAAACTCCTAGAATTTCGTCTTCATTGATAACCGTAAGGGCATCGACCGTCAAAGTAGCAAGGCACTTCATATGAACCTTCTCACGACAAACAAAACAATTCGCCTGTCGGGATTTGCGGCTCACCGTCTTCCGACAAAGTTTGCACACGTGACCGCTGTCAATGGGCTTCGTTTGTGAGGTCATGGCACCGGATCGAAAAATTATCGATCGATGGTTCGGGTAAGTGGGTGTGCTCGTTTAGGTCCGTATGATGTTCCCTGTCCTTACTATCACCCTTGGTCTGACGAAGCTTCTGTGTCAGAAGTGAAACGTTACCCAAAAACTACTCTAACTGATTGCACACAAATTCTTTTGCATTATGAATACACGATCGGTCCCAAACATATTCCAATCGATTGCTGACTCCTACGAGCCCCGTGTTCGAAAATTGGCCAGTGAGTTGGTGAGAACAGCGGAATATGAAGCCAGATGGGTGAACCACCGCATATTCAACCTTCGTTGCAAGCAGCGAGGCGTAATACCAAGGGAGCTGGTGGTAAAACCTCCGGATAATTCCCGCAAATCGACAAAGGCTGCCGCGAGCGCATCCAAAGTGTTTTTGAAACAAAGGATCCACCGGGTCAATGAAACCCTATTGGCCGCTCGATCGAAAGCCTCAAGAATGATGTCGAAACTGCGAGTCGAATTATCCGAAGCGGACTTCTGCAGAATTTGTGGAAAGCACGCGGAGGTTTTGGCCACACAAACGGAGCGAATAGGAGAAAGACAAAACCGTAAGTTCAACAAGTTATTAGAGTTATATAAGAAACATTCATCTAATAAATCTAATAAGACATTATCTAGCATCCAGTATTCTAGTGTTTTGAATTTATCTAATCGGCAACTTTCGCAAGCTGAGCAAAGATTGTTGGAGAAGGGCTTGAATTTCTGCATAAGTAAGAGCTTTATGAAGGCTGAGGATATTATCCCATGTATTGAGGGGTCATTAAATGCACTTCCTAATGAACAGGCAGACTCGATAAGAAACTGTATCGTTGGCGTCATTAAAAACCAGGAACAAGGCGATGCAAACCTTGATTCACATGAAAGACAAGCACTTCTTACGCTGAAGCAAGATGCGAATATAGTCATTACTAAGGCTGATAAAGGGAAAGTAACGGTAATTTTGAACAAAAAAGATTATGTCGACAAGGTTGGGGTACACTTATCCGAGGGCCCTTATGAACGGATAGATAATGGAAAAATGAAAAGGGTAATGAATAACTGCAAAATGGTAGTCTCTAGGTATTTGCGTGGCGTTAAGGAGAGTTTGGGAAAAAGCTTGTGGTATAACCTGTATCCCAAGTCTACTCTTACTCCTAGGTTCTACGGCCTGCCTAAAATACATAAAGATGGCATTCCTGTAAGACCTATCGTCGATGGTATCGGATCACCTGCACACGAGTTAGCTAGACATTTGGCTTATTTGTTGAAACCTTTAGTCGGCAATACAGCCTCGTTCATCAAGAACGCATATGACTTTGCAGCACGCTTAAAGTCAGTAACAATTGATGACGACGAAATAATGGTTAGCTTTGATGTTAGCGCTTTGTTCACCAACGTCGATACAACAAGTGCGTTAGAACTAGCTAGACAGGCCTTGGAATCTGATGCCAGTTTATCAGATCGCACAAACTTGAGCGTCCAGCAAATTATCAACGGCGTATCGATCTGCCTAAACATGAACCACTTCATATTTAATGAGCAATTATATAGACAAAAAGAAGGGTTGGCGATGGGTTCACCGATATCTCCAGTACTTGCGAACATGTATATGGAGCATTTCGAGAACAAAGCCCTTAGCAATGAAGGGCTTAAGCCAAAATTATGGTGGCGCTATGTCGATGACACATTTGTTATCATCAAGCGAGATCAGTTAGAGGCATTCTTCAACTATTTAAATGAAATAGACCCACGTATTACGGTCACAAAGGAAGTTGAGTCTTGCTCAGGCAATCTTCCATTTTTGGACTGTTTAGCACAAAAAGTAGACGGGAAAATAAAAACTTCTGTCTACCGGAAACCTATCGATACAGATGCTGTACTACGATACTCTTCCGCTCATCCAAGACAAGTCTTTAGCTCCATATCTTGTTCCATTTTCCATAAGATAGAACACCTGTGCAGCGACGAAAGAGACCGTAAACAGGCGCACCGTGAAGCGAGCCAAAGGCTCATTGACCACGGTTATCCAAAAAGTTTTGTAAAACGCCAACTGATGAAGGTAAAATACCCGTCAGAAAAATCGGAGAAAAATTGGCGAGATACAGTTTGTATACCTTACGTAAAATGCACATCTGAAGCGATACGTAGAATCTTGAACCAGGCGGCCATACGCGTGACTTATAAGAAAGGGAAAACTATCCGTTCGGTTCTGATGCACCTCAAGGATAAGACACCTTTATCTAGCGTCACGAACAGCATCTACAGAATCAACTGCAAGGACTGTTCGGGTGTTTACATAGGCCAGACTTCCAGGGAAATTCACACTAGAATCGAAGAACACCGAAAGCGTGTACGGAAACAGCCCCGGGATGCGAGGGAATATCAATCCCTCATTCGTGATTCCGCCTTGGCGGAGCACGTTTTAGATACGGGCCACAGCGTCGATCTAGACAATGTGGAAATATTAAGACGCGGTATTAAACCGTATAGCGAACGCCTACATGCGGAGGCGGTCGAAATTGCGAAGGCAGGTCCACTGGCAGTCAATAAGGTGGATGGGGTAGAAATCTCCACAATCTGGCGCTCGGTACTACTGCGACGGTAAATAGTTTTTATTCACCTTATACCTACTAGTTAATTAGTTTTTTGTTTTTTTCAAAAATAGCGTTAGCCCTGTTAGTTATGTACTTTTACGTATGTGGGCAGCTGTGTCAACTGACCTTGACCGTGTTCACTTGTATCAGATTGTTTTGGATACACACTGTGAGGAAAATGGACCACTGATCCTGGTCATTCCCACGAGACGTGACACACCGTGGGCGTACTATAGGCTGTTTAGCGGCAAGGTCAAATAAGTGGTGGTGGGTTGACCGCTACTTAATCATGTTCCCTGTCCTTACTATCACCCTTGGTCTGACGAAGCTTCTGTGTCAGAAGTGAAACGTTACCCAAAAACTACTCTAACTGATTGCACACAAATTCTTCTGCATTATGAATACACGATCGGTCCCAAACATATTCCAATCGATTGATGTGTGGACGGGTTTTGTAGCGGATGAAACGAACTAGGTGAGTGAATAATCGCGTCCAGTGTAGTATGGGTAAAAAGCCGCGTAGCTCCTCGAAATTGGATCCGATTTTGTGGACGAAAGTGTAAATTGAAGTAGACGTTCGATCTCTTTTGAACAGTCGTCTAAATGGAATGGAATCCAGTATACAAAAACTAAATGAACTGATAATAAACGTCACAAAGACACCGTCGTTACCCGTCGTTACTGCCGAAGAGCCGGTAGATAATCCATCATACTCGAGCAGGCCAACATTTGCACAGATAACCGCGCAGATGGTGACTAAAACGGGGAGGCGTTCGTTGGGATCAGTGACTCCACTACTTAACGGAAACGCAAAAGGACTCAAAAAAAACCACTGCTACTAAAATGACTGACTCACATTATAAAACAAAATCCGCGGTTGTAAACCTTAGCGTTATATGTACAAACGTGACCGAGTCGCAGGAAACGCTGTTTGAAGCTAAGCAAAAACATGACTTAGTGGAGTGGTATAAACTCTGCAGTCAGATGCGCTTGGCCGCAGTTACTCCTTCATCAATAGTTCGATTAAACCGCCACCTGAATTCTCCTCACAAGGATGATCCTCCCCATGTAAGAATTACGCTGCAATCTGCGGAGGACGTGGAAAACGTACTCTTAAATGCTTACATTCTTAGAGGTGTTCCAGAGACTACATGTCGTACCCACGCAGACTTACCTTGGTGGGAGCGAAAGTCGTCGCAGAAATCTCGTGGAGAATGTTATCCGAGAAGTATTGTAATTCTAGGTGTTCCGGAAGATGCTGCTGACGTACCTTCTCAAGAAAAGTCAGAGCACGACCACAAATAATGGAAATATCTAGCCGAAACAATTGGTATTAAAAATGCCATACTTGTGGATGCTTTTAGGATACCGCGGTCTGCCAACTATAAAGGGCAAGGTCCTAGCCCTTTAAAGCTAACCTTCTTCACAACCGAAATGACGGATACTATCAAACGTGAATGGAAAGCTAATAGAAAAAACCTACCACAAAATGTCGTGTTGAGCTTGCCCAAGGTAATAGCCGGAAGCAAGTTGACGGATGGTACTGACCCACAATCGCCTAGTGATGAGGTTCAACTTGAATGTCATGCGATAGCTCCAAAAAACTTGAGTATTCCGACTCTAACCGAGTCGGCCCTCTAATAACATTCTGTAGTTGTCGACACATACAGAATACCTCGTTCGCCGAAATATCACGGGAAAGGGGCAAATCCAGTTAAGGTTACGTTTCTTTCAAGTAGCATGGCGGATGATGTTCGAAGCAAGCTAAAAGTGAACAGAAACAGGCTACCTGAAATCGTTAGACTGTGCAGCTCAAAAGCCGCTGTTGAGGTCCACCTGGAGCCCTCAATTACGCAATTATCCGAAACTGGTGCAAATTCGCCCGCGAAATTACTTCAAATTGCTTCAAAAAACGATCTCGGTCCGACGTCAACATCGTCGGACCAATAAATACTAATACTGACACAGTGTTACATTATAAAAACTCACTTAAATGCATCTATACCAATGCTCAAAGTTTGTTCAACAAATTGACTGAACTGACCGAGCTGTGCAAACGATACACGCAAGACCTCGTTGCTGTTACTGAAACCTGGTTTCAATCCTGTATGACTGATAGTGAACTCTTAATCCCCAACATGATGCTAATACGGAACGATCGCCCAAGAAAAGGTGGTGGTGTGGCTTTATACTGTCACGAACGGCTTCAGTGCATGAAAATTCACGATCCAAGACTTGATTTCGAAGATACCCTCTGGTGCAGTCTCAAGAATGTGTCACAGGACGATTGCATTCTTGGAATCATATATCGCCCTCCAGCCTCGAATGATACTCAGAATGACAGGTTATTGCAAGCGCTAAATTACGCCGGAGAGAAGCGTAGCTCGCAATTACTACTCATAGGGGACTTCAATCTTCCTCATCTCTTGCCAGGTCCGATCACCCTATACCCACATTTGATCACAAATTTCGTGAGGTGATCGACATGATTCCACTGCATAATCATGTGTTTGACTTTACTCGTAGAAGAGGATCAGAGGTGCCATCAATTTTGGATCTAATCTTTACTTCAGAGAAAACAGCAGTTGAGGGTGTTGACTACATTGCGCCCCTCGGTCGGAGTGATCATCTGGTGCTAGCCTTTGAGTTTGTTTGCAGTGCTTGACGAGTTTGTGCGTCCTCCAAACAATTCAGAAAGATCGACTACGCTGGTCTACGTGGATCGCTTGGGCTAGTAAATTGGCAAGAAATTGATCAGCACAACACCGAAACACAATGCAGTGAGCTCACGAAAATACTTCAGTCAAACATAGATCATAATTCGCGATTTGTTGATGAACGACGGGCAAGTGATTTCCGATTTAAGCTTCGCAGTCGCACAAAAAAATGGCTCGGGAAACGAAACTTTGCTTGGACTGAACACCGGAAGACCAGAACTGACGCCTCTTGGCAGCAATTTTCTAAAATTCGTAACAAAGTGAATGCTCTCGTCAAAGAGGACAAGCAATATTACCATCGCTCTCTGTCTTTGAAAATGGAAGAAAAACCCTAAACTTCTCTATCGGATTGTCAATGCTCGGTCCAGTGTGAAACCAGGGGTGTTTCCTGTTCTTTCTGAGAATGGATTAACAGTCACAGCAAAGGAAACGGCTGATACTCTCGCTCAATTTTATGCAAAAGTGTTTAGCCCGATAACGGTTAGGGCGAATGAGAATTTACTGACATCGATTGTATCTCAACAACTGAATAATAATGAGATTAATTCAGCGATTATACGAAGACACTTGTGTCGACTGAACCCTAGGAAATCTCCTGGAGCCGATGGAAAAACACCAGCACTACTATAATCCTGTGACCAGCAGCTGTGTGAACCACTATGCCAATTGTTCCAACATTCCCTAACCGAAGGAGTGGTGCCAACAGAGTGGAAGACAGGAGTAATTTCACCAATTTATAAGGGTGGTAGCCGTTCAGATCCCGCGAACTACCGTCCTGTCACCCTACTCCCCGTGATATCCAAAGTGATGGAGCGCATAGTGACGGAAAATATAGTTCATCACTTGGAATCACAAAATATACTAGCTGTCGCCCAGCATGGGTTTCGTAAAGCTCGCTCCTGCTTGACAAACTTGCTGACGGTATTAAACGATTGGACCCAAACGGTTGACGCAGGAGACAGTGTGCACGCGTGCTATCTGAATATGTCGAAAGCTTTCGACAGAGTTGATCACTTCCTGTTGCTACGGAAGCTGAAACAGATTGGTATTGACGGGCAGCTACTCGTGTGGTTCGAAAGCTACCTCAATGAGCGCAAGGCAACCGTTCGAGTTAACGGGGTACAATCACGAGCCATTAATACCTCCAGTGGTGTACCTCAAGGTTCCGTTCTCGGTCCAGTGCTTTTCTTAGTTTACATCAATGATTTACCTGAGACGCTCTCATGCAAGGTAGTTCTTTTTGCGGATGATGTTAAACTTTGGATGCTAATAAAATCAACTGAAGACTGCGTAAAACTGCAAAGTGATTTAGATGCACTACACGAATGGTCAGTTAGAAATAAACTGCCGTTCAATTTTCAAAAGTGCAAGTTACTGCAAATCGGTAAGCCCTTTCAGTACGAATATCACTTTGGGCAGACGATTTTGAGCTGGACCGAAACGGAGAAGGATCTTGGAGTCTGGATATGTGGCAGCCTAAAGAACAGCGTGCATTGTGAGGTCATTTACAAGCGTGCTTCAAAGCTTCTAGGTATGCTTCGACGGATCTTCTGAACCTTTACGCCTGTAACGTTGTCAAGAATCATGAAGACCTACTTAATTCCCACAATGGAACAGCATCGCAAGCATGGACTCCGTGGATGAAAAAAGATATATTCTTGCTTGACAGGATATATCATCGTGCAACTAAACTCGTGCGTGGTTATCGAAACCTTACATACGAGGAAAGGTTGAAAAAGCTAAAGCTCCCCACTCCCCTTCAACGTAGACTTCGAAGTGACGTTATAATTACTTACAAGATATTGAATACGCCAGATCATCCACTCAAACATTTGTTCAAATACCGTGAATCAGGAATTACACGTAGCCACTCAGCGGCACTACAAATTCCCCATTCCCGTACTAATTGTCGCCGATATTTCTATTCGGTACGTGTCTGTTTCCTGTGTAATGCCCTTCCCGAAGCAATTATCACCTCACCCTGTATCCAAACATTCACTCGAAACTTGGACAATTATTTGTTACTTAACGATTTGACGATGCCTGTGTATTGACTCAGGGTAAGCATATTACTTGACTCCAGTGACATCGTATAATTACGCAGACATAATCAACATTGAGAGACAAAAGTGTGAAGACCGATTTGGACCTGAACTGACGCAACGTTTAGAAAACGCCATCACAATAACGACCCGAAAAGCCAAAGCCAACAAGCGACGTGACCTGGAAAATAAAATTCACAATATCACCCCTTATCAGGACAATACCAGCGGGGAACTTTGGGTCAAGAACCTATCCAATAGACCCCTTACTGAGAACGAACAACGCATTCTCGGACGCGGCCTCAACTTCAACTTGAAAGACGCTGATCACACTCAGTTTGTCGCTAATTTGGAGTCGATATTGAAGTCTCATACCTTGTCAGAAGATACGCGCGAAGAAGTCCGACAAAGAATTGTACCAGCACTTACCAGGAACATAGAACATACCTCACTCAATAAACAGGAAATCAAAGCATTGAACAAACTGAAACGAGACCAGAACATCGTTATACTTCCCGCTGACAAAGGAAGAATGACCGTCGTAACGAACAAGGCGGAATATATCGAGAAAGCTGAACAACTACTCCGTGACACAACAACGTACAAACGGATGAACGAAGACCTGACAAAACGACTTGAAAAGAAAATCAACGCAACCTTGAAGAAATTGAAGTTCATGGGACAACTGAATGGAGTAGAAGAAACGAGAATGAAGCCGCAAGACTCCACTATACCAAGATTCTACGGATTACCAAAAATACACAAAGAAAATATTCCATTGCGCCCAATAGTTTCTTTGCCAGGTGGACCAACGTACAAGTTATCTAAAGAACTGCGGAGAAAATTATTATACCTAGTAGCAGATTCGGAACATTCGGTCAACTCTGCCGAACAATTTTTGCGGAAATTGAAGAACGTGAAGATCGAAGAGGACGAACTAATGGTTTCTTTCGACGTAACGGCACTATTCACGTCAATCGACAAAACACTCGCCAGGCAAACTATATCATCTTTACTCGATGAAAAAGGAACGGAACATAATGGAAACCGATTGACACACGATAGTTTAATGGAACTGATCGAGCTGTGTCTTCAAACATACTTCAAGTTCAATGGAATGATGTATGAACAAATCCGAGGAACGCCAATGGGATCACCAATTTCCAGCTTAGTTGCTGAGGCAGTTATGCAACGTTTGGAACGAATTGCCCTGCCAATAATCCGACCAAAGCTATGGATCCGCTACGTTGACGACACCTTCGTGATTATGAAAAGAACAGAACTGGATGAATCACATAGACTTCTCAACTGTGTATTTACTGGAATCCAATTTACAATGGAAACTGAAGTCAACGGCTGTTTACCATTTCTGGATGTTCAAGTGAAGCGGACAAGCGAAGGAACGTTAGAGACCTGCGTCTACCGGAAAACCACACACACGGATCAAATACTGAACTTTCACAGCAAGCACCCGAACACTCACAAACGCAGTTGCGTCAGAACCCTATTCAAAAGAGCGGCAACCCACTGCAGTACAGATGAACTGAGAAGAAAAGAAGAAGAATATCTGTTCAAAATGTTCCAGAAAAATGGATACCCAAGAAGCTTCATACTACGCAACAGGTTCAACCGCCCACAACAAAGAAACCCAGAAGAAAACAGAAGTAGACGCACTCTGCCCTATATCCAACATATCTCCGAAATCGCAGCTCGGGTACTTCGGCCACTTGGAATCGACATCGCTCATAAACCAGCATCAACACTTCGCAACCACCTCAACAACACGAAAGACAAAGTGGCAAAAGAAGAACAGTCGAATATCGTCTACGAGATTTCATGCAGAGACTGTGAAAAGAACTACGTCGGACAAACAGGTCGCAAACTCAGCACAAGACTACATGAACACCAGTTGGCTGTACGCAGACGTGACCGGAATTCACTTATTTCGATACATATTGATCAATTTGGGCATCAGTTCGACTGGGACCGCACAAGAATATTAGCCAGAGGAAACGACCGACGGGCGCGAGAATTCCTGGAAGCGTGGCACTCAACAACAAATTCAATTAACCAGCATCTCCAACTGGCCGCAACATATGGACCAATGAGAAACCGCTCACGGAGAAGGCATAACGTGAACTCGACCAATCCGCGGGAGTGATCGTGAACGGACAGGCAAACGGTATAATAACCAACGAATTCCAACTACAAGCCGCTTCGAAAGAAGTTTTGCTGATGATGTCATCTAGCCTGATGACGAAACGTCCAAGAACAACTACGCAAGCTCGGCGAACACAAGGTGAGCACCATCCACATCCTGAGCTACGAATATTTTCCTCTATTGCTGAATTGATTTTTTTATACCTCTTATTGAACGCATATTTACTATGATATGGTAATTGTGAAGCTATGTGCTTTTTGTAACCATAAATTCTTGAATCTTGAATCTCATTATTTGAACACCACGAACTTTATAAGATGTTTATATACAAATGCACAAAGCCTTCCGAACAAGATTCAAGATTTCAAGATTCAAGATTCAAGAATTTATGGTCACAAAAAGCACATAGCTTCACAATTACCATATCATAGTAAATATACATTCAGGAAATAGGTATAAAATAAACATGTAATGTCAAGTATAGTCAAGTTGTATAGTTACCATGAATCAATACGCAGGTGTCGCCAAATCGTTATGCACCAAATAAGTATCCAAATTTCGAATAAACGTTCCGATGCTGGGAGAGATGACAAGAGTTTCGGGTAGGGAATTCCAAAGGAAACAGACACGTACACAATAAAAATATCGGCGAGATATGTTCGCGCTACTCACCTGACATTATCGCCATTACAGAAACATGGTATTCTTCCCAATTGATTGAATCGGAGATATCAATTCCAAATATGAATTTGATAAGGAACGATCGAGAGGGAAGCGGTGGTGGTGTTGCTCTTTATTACCATAATAGACTCCAGTGCCATGCAATAGACAAGACAGAATTCACGCTCGAGGATACAATTTGGTGCACTTTAACACTGATGTCTGGTGACGTCTGCATTATTGGTGTGGTCTACCGGTCCCCTTCATCCACGGAATCGTACAACGAAAGGTTGATCCAAGTGCTTCAGCGCTTTACTCGCACACAGCAAGCAACGACACTTATTATGGGTGATTTTAATCTGTCCACTCTTTATCTCAGGGACGATCACTCCCCACAAACACCAGAATATAGATTTAGAGAGGTACTAGATTCAATCCCGTTATACAACCATGTTCACGAATGCACCCGGAGGAGAGGATCTGACCGCCCCTCTGTCTTGGATTTAGTGTTAACATCGGAGGAACAATCTATCGAAGCGATCGAATTCCAGGCTCCACTGGGTCTTAGCGACCATTCAGTGCTTGTGTTCGACTATGTTTGCAGTACTCAGCAATCGCTTACACCGAATGGGGTGGTTCGACGGGTAGATAAATTGGCGCTGAGTAAATCGCTCATGCAGATTCCGCATTTTCAGACGGACAATATAACCGCTGACTCGCAATATAACGAGCTTGTAGGTTTTCTGAAAATGAAGATAGACGAGAACTCGCAGATCGTTCAGAAAAGGTGCGTCGATGAACTTCGTTTTGTTGTCCGCAGCAGAACAAAAAAGTGGATAGCACTGAAGCGAGCAGCGTGGGTGCAGCATGAAGCCAACACTACTTCTACTTCTTGGCAACATTTCCATATGTTACGCAACAAAGTGACTGCGCTTATTCGAGAGGATAAGGAAGCGCACCAATTGATGCTCCTGTCGAAAATGGAACGCAACCCTAAATTATTATACAAAATCATGAACGCGAAAGCAAAAGTCAAACCAGGTATTTTTCCCATCCAGAATGGCGAAAAACTCACTGAAACAGCGTTAGAAACCGCAAATGCTCTGGCAATTTACTATTCTAAGGTGTTTGTGCCAAAGGTTTTAGTGGAACGTTCTGAGTATTCAATTGAAACAAGAATCGAAACGTGCGATATTTCGATAAATCCAATGATTGTTGCAAGTCATTTGCTCAAACTAAATGTAAGAAAATCCCCAGGAGCGGATGGCATCACACCGGATGTGCTCAGGTTCTGTCACCGTCAGGTTTGTGAACCGCTCTCCAGCCTGTTTAACTATTCGTTGCTTAAGGGAGTTGTACCGAAAGATTGGAATTCCGGCGTGATAACACCTATCTTCAAAGGCGGTTGCCGATCTGACGCTATAAAATTATCGTCCCGTCACACTTTTACCTGTTATTGCTAAGCTCATGGAACGTATAGTCTCGGAAAGAATAGTTGCACACTTCGAATCGCATAATTTGTTTTCGCCAGCGCAGCATGGATTTCGATCACACCGATCTTGTCTCACAAATCTTCTCCTCACGTAGACGACTGGACAAAGGAGATGGATAAAAGATCTTGCATCCACGTCTGTTACCTAGACATTTCGAAAGCTTTTGACAGAGTCAATCATCATTTGCTTCTTCAAAAACTGATGCGTTTAGGAATATGTGATCCACTCCTCTCATGGTTGTGCGACTATCTGTCAGATCGCGACGCCCGAGTTAAAGTTAACGGAGCGCTATCCCAAACGTTCAAAACCACCAGTGGAGTCCCACAAGGGTCTGCGCTAAGCCCGCTCCTCTTTCTGTTGTACATAAATGATTTACCCCACCTCATATCGTCCAAAATGGTCCTGTTCGCGGATGATATGAAAATTTGGACGCCAATAAGTTCTGCAGAGGATTGTGAGAAACTGCAAACGGATTTGAACAGCGTGTCGAATTGGGCGGCCATGAATGACATGTCATTGAACATACAAGAATGTAAGATGCTCCATCTTGGCAAGAATGTTCCTTGGACATATCGATTGGGAACTGAAAACCTAGCATGGAGCTCGTTAGAAAAAGATCTTGGAGTGTGGATTAGCGGGAACCTGAAGAGCACAGCGCACTGTCAGAACATATATCGACGAGCAAACAGATTGTTAGGTATTTTTCGAAGAATATTTGGAAGATTCTCTCTGGTAACGTTACCAAGGATAATGAATGTCTACCTTCGCCCTACGATGGAGTATGCGGTAGAGGTGTGGGCTCCTTGGCTGCGATATGATATTGCTC
>JACCGJ010022643.1:0-28725 GCA_013407085.1 Atriophallophorus winterbourni
CCATCTTGTTTCACATCTTGAAACAAATCGACTTTTAATCACACAACAACACAGCTTTCGCGCCAACCGTTCATGCACTTCCAACTTGCTTCTCGCACGGGATGGCTGGACGAAATCTGTGGACGAAGGCATTGGTGTCGATGCAGTATTTCTGGATTTCTTCAAGGCATTCGACCGCGTCGACCACGGCATTCTTTTACTTAAACTTACTGCCTGTGGTGTTGGGTCATCCTTATTGTCCTGGATGAAGTACTTTCTTCGCGACTGCTATTATGCCCGCTTCCCAATCAAGTGCGATCTGGTATGGGTAACTTTGAAGATGCCACGAAGAAATCACCCAGTATAGCTCAATGGATCATCGAGGCACGCAAGCCGCTGCACCACGTCAAGGTCCAGTCTCAGCGCACGCGGAAAATCCTTACGTATGAATATACGCTGTGAGCGCCAAAGGTGCGTCGCGTCTCGTTAACGCCGTAGCAGAATCAAAGATATTTCAAGACATCTTCATGAAGTTTCTTGGGAATAGTATACAAGTGATGTCTCCTGTACCTGTTGGCGCTACGCGCCACTTATCCTCCTATGGGACTTCGCTCCGGAAATTTCCTCCGTTTTTTATCACGAAGCCTTTCCCCAACTCGGGTAATCTGCTAAACAGCGGGGGTTTATTTTCAGGGATTTCCTCCCCCTAGATGGACTGCCAGTAGCTGACGGGCTCCATCTACCATTAGCAAACAGGTTTCAAAATGCCAATCATCCGCCTTCACCCCTTCTCCGGTCAGTAAGAGCAGTTCCACAGGTTTGTGGAAGTCACTCGTACTGGCCAGGAGTTAAACTTGGTTGCTTGAGGATATTTGAAACGCATGCCACATGGGAAGAATGCGAATTATGGGCTCGGGTACATGAACTTAAGTTGTGAAAGCCTAGGTGGATTAAGCTGAGTAATTTGAGCACGTTATCAAATGTGAGTGGTGAACAATTAGAACGCGATATCGAACGAGGTCCTGCCCCTACCATCTGAACAGCTATTCAAAAGCCTGTTGGATCAGCATTTTCTGAGACATTGGGACATAAATCTGTGAGAGATCTAGTGGCGGTTCTCTACTCACAGGGCTTGCCGTATCAGCAGAAGTCACTCATGATTCATGTTGTGACGAAGCCGAAACAGGATATAATCCCTTCTGCTTTCGTTCCAGAAGAAGAAGAAATGGCTTTCGCTGCAATAACCTCATGCGAAGTTCATTGCATAAGATAAAGATTCTTTTTGAGAGCGCGACTACTTGTGGTAGATGGAGTTTCCTGCACTTCAGAGGCTTAAAGCATTGCTACAGGGCGTCGAGTACAAGTCGTCTGTCGTCCGTATTTCACTACAACCTCTTGGCATTTGGAGCAGTTTTTCACTAGCAATAACGCACCTAAGATATACTGCACTGGCTGTGGTATCATCACAGCTCTAACTGCATGGATGTGCGATCATGCGCTACTTCTGTCCTGTGAAGCTAACACCGTTATAAATTTATTTGCCACTGGTGGTGAATTGCGTGCGAAAATGGCTGGACACTCACAGCAATTTCTATTCTATTTTCACTTCTTATTTCTGTCTAAACCTGAGCAGCCCGACATTGGCTTGTGGCACCAGCTTTCATGTTTGTATCCTTAACTTTGAGCGAGCGAATCACGATGTACCCAGGTCACTTTCATTCTCAATCAATTTCACCACCAATGAAGTACGTAGATACGGATGCTGCCTTTACTGTCCAATCAAGCAATTTGTCTAATTCGCTTTGGAGGTCTGTACTGTCAGCAGAAGAGCCTACATAAGCCCAAACTTCGATGTTGCCCACAAAAGTAGGCGGTCCCTATTTAGTGAATCTGGCAGATCATCCGCATACGCTCTGAAAAGTAGAAAGACGAGAACTGATTCCGGGAGTCCTCCAGATTTTGGACGGGTAAGTGGCTATTTAACTCTATTAACATCGACTTTTGTAATACGGTCAGCCAATAAATCTTTAATCCAATGTAGAACAAGTTTCGTTACCCCAAGTGCATGAATCTTGAGCAGCAGACGTTTGAATAGGACATGCTCAAAAAGCCATACTGAAATTAAAGATGACATTGACTACCGGGTCTTTCTTTTTTTCTTTTAAAGCGACTATCTCCTCCTGGAGGATGAGTCGGCTTCAATGAAGGTTCTTGGGGATTTGGGTACAAAGCGGCGTCCCCAGCACCACTAGGCGTTGTTCGAGTCAGCTTCTCTAGCCTTTGCACAACCAAGTGCGACCTGCAAGGCAGCAGGGAGTTGCCAGAAAGGGGTGGTTACCAGACTCTGTTGCCTCAGGTTTTCTCCCGATGCCTTTCCCGCGATCGGGTATCCCGCAAGGCAGCGGAGGTTGAAAATCAGGGTTTTCCTTCCCTTAGATGAAATGCCCTCCCAGGCTAACGAGCTACATCTGCCCGAAGCAAACTGGTTTTCAGGCGCCAGTCACTCGCCCTCGCCCCTTCTCCTGTTGGTAGAAGCAGTTCCGCCGGGCTCGGGGAGCCACTCGTGCAGGCCAGAAGCTGGACTTGGTTGTCAGAGGCTATTTGAGACGCGTGCCATAAGGGAGCATTTTTTATGTTTAAAAAATGGGAGCTTATCCCCACTGCCACCCCCGGCTATGACAACCTTTGGAACCGGGTGGTCCAGATTGAGTTCAACACTAGTTGTCGCGAACCTTCGCCAGTCGGCATTTAGCCGAATCGCGGATTCTATTGTCCTTATACATTGGATTCATGACGACATACTTCCAGTCTTTTGGTGATTAACCAAACTTCAATTATAGGTAGAAGATGGAAGCCAGTGCTTTGTGTGTAATACCTGCTAAGGCTCTCAAAAGCGTCGGGTGTATCCCATATTGGTCAGGCGCTAATTGAATGATGAGTCCATCAAGTATGTATTACACCATTGTTGGCGAGGATTTTTGTTCGCCAGTTTTATTAGTGGCAGAGGTCATTCGGGTTGCGAAGTTCTACGGTCATCTTACAGATGCAGACTAAAACCTTGTCATTTAACGATGCAGAATTGTTGATACATCTACTAAGATATGTAATACTATCTAAAGTTTCAAGCGCCTGATTGTCAAGTAAAACAGTTCTGTTTGGTAAATCGATGTCTTGCAACCTAACACTGCATTCGGAAGGTTCAAAACGTATTTCAAACGCATCCAGATGTATGAGCATTAATCACACTGGATGTCGTCGTATTTTGCGCAACAGCAAATGCCGCATCAGATTTTAAACAAATGGCTATTATCTTCTGTCAATAAGTACCTCGATTTGTACGATCTATCAAATAGTAAAAATGTGGTTGACTCAATTTGTACCAGGCCGGAGGCCAGCTTGTAACTCTCCGATCTGCTTTGTTATTCTTCGAAGGCGTATTGATGCCAATAATCTCGTTATGATATGAGTGAAACTTATCTTACGGTGATTTGAGCAGGAACTTCGCACACTTTTTCGTTATGGTGTGATAGCCGATTCTCCCCAAATCTGAGGGATAGATTCTGACCACCGTACATCACGAAGATGATCGCTTAATTTATTAATTAGGAGTTGGCCACCTTCCTTTAACAAAACAGGTGCTTTGGCATCGGGGCCAGCAGCCTTGACTCGTTTCGTAGGTATGGCATGATGATATGGTATGAAAGCACAAGCATGATCCAGGCAAAGTGCTGCACAGTCAGAAACTGCACGTGGGCTAGGATACTGTCAGGTTGCCCGGACCTAGACAGATATATGGGGGAAATAGAAATGGTAGTGAGACTCCAGCGTGTTTCAGCATGCAGCTCACTACCGTTGTCCAATTAATTTAGTACGATGTTAGCCGTACAACACAGAAATGCTGCACGATTGCACATTCGTGCATGTACGATACACACTCTAATATCTAAATCACTAGGGGGATCTACGCTAACAGACCCAGGATCATACTGCGTCAAATGAGGCAATGAATCCGTTTCACGGGGCCAGGTAAATTGTTTTTGAAGATGTTCGACTCAGTGCGCGAGGCGGTCATTCGTATTAGTGATTAAAATGCCGTCATTGTCAGCGATAGTCTCACTCATTGCTTTGTGTTTGGGGCCAGTTGACCCTATATGTTGAAAGAGTATGTTACGTTACCAGGATTATTTGCTATTTCCATTTGTTCGACCTTATTTGGTCTCCAATTTTCTCTGTATAGTGCCTAGCCTAAGTTCATTGCTCACGTCTACGCTCTATTTTGTTCAAGACCATAAAGTATTTGGCACCGCTGTGAAATCCAGTGGTACTTTGGGCTGATTAGGCAGTCCCAAATGCTAATATTGCGGCTACCCACACAACCACTGCTATCATTGGAGTAGCGCAGAAAGTAGCGAGTGGAAAGTTTTGGGACAATAATTTCTGTAATTATAGACGAATTATATAGGCTCGTTTCCCATAGACAGCAAATATCAACAGTTATATTATCTAAGATGAGAGTCAATACAATTTGCTGGCCTGTTTGTTTGGGGCTTCTGTGCGACTGCCTATGCACTATGGGGTTGTGTTTTGTGGTTATAGTCATGGTTGTCTGCGGGTTGGGATACTACATGATCGCTCATGCTTAGACAAACGAACAATTAGGTTTCTCAACTAAACCTTTGGATTAAATGACTGACCCAGAAGACTGCGGGTTTGGTTGCCTAAACTCGTTGTCTTTCCATGAAGCGTTCAGTCCACTTTAACGGGTACACTTCAGAAGCTTTTGAAATTCGCTAGGGCAGTAAATAAGCGTGTTTTGTCTCCAACGTTGCTGAGCATTTTCTTCGCTCTGCTGCTGTAGCTCACTTTCAGGAAGTGATCAGAATTTATTTACTCACGCACGCGACGTGATGACAAGCCTTTGATTTTGAAAGCAATTCAAAGTTCGGGATACGTTACTCCGTGGTTTGCTATTTACCGACGATATAGCCATCATTCGCCATTGGAGAAGAACAGCTTCAATCACCATTCCGACGGTGTGCATTTGAGAAGTATAGCTCTACTGCGAATGTAATACCGTGCTAAATTGATTTGCCAAAGGTACTGAGCTGCATGCGGAAACACGCTAAAGTATCACTGTCATTCTCTTGTTTTCTTCTGTATCTGTCTAGCGCACGCAGTGTCTGTCCGTGCGACATTTTGAACTAATCCAGCCTTGTGAATTCATACATGCATACATTAATTATATACGCTCTCCTCTGCGCTGTATGCAGCAATACGCTGGTGTCTCAATTCTATTCTCTTTTTCTGTCTGTCTGTGCGGTACTATGAATGCATCTATGCTTATGATTTCATGCATCATGTGTGTATGCAAACCACAGCTAAATTTTTTAATTTATGATGTTTTTTAATTCCTTTTTGTTGTATCCACCTCCTGACGACAAATAATAATCTAATGAAAATAAAGTTTAACCGCAGTACGCATTCTGACGCTAAATGAAATTTTATCCTTATCGGATGTATCCCTTATGTGAAACTAACTGATATATATATAACCTAACTTGATTTTTTTCAGGGAAATAAAAAATATGCTTGGTATCCTAAAGTGGATGCAGAATAGCTGTTTGCCTACCGCAATCCACAATCATGTGTTGTACAGATGCTCGATACAACCCGCACGCTTTTATAAAGTATACGATCGCCTGAAGCTCAGATGTCGATCTTGTTATTTCGACCGTCGTGAAAACCGTTTATATGTTGAATGCAAGGAACATCCCAGGCATAAACAGGCCCAAAAACTTCGCGAACCCCGTCTTCCTTGGAAGTACAAGCAATCTGTTTGGAAACATTACGTTTGGTGATGTATTTATTTATGATTTTAGCTAATGTTATAAAATATACGCTTGATGCATCAGACGGCTTTTTGCGAAAGGTGGCAGAATGAAAGAATGGGGAATTCATTAGAACTTTCATACGGTTATACTCTGAATGAATGAATGCATAAGGCTTTCAACCTCCGTATTCATTTATCAGGTTACATTAATCCATGCCAGGCATCCAGACTACAAGTTACCGACTTGTTTCGTTATTCTCTAGCAGTTGTATGTCGATGCTTTCTATTGACTTGACGGTGTTTTGGTAAATGTAGTCTCACATCCTCCTCAGCAACCCTGGAGCTTGCTCCTGGGTGCCGCAGTGAACGCTCATCCGATAAACCTTTGTCATTAATAGATAATATTGCACCGAAGTCGCACCTGAAGTGACGAAAATGCCGAAAAGTCGGACACTGAGTGGAGATGAATTTAAGTTGCACAAGCCTAGACAACGGTATGGCTCCAAAGGTTGTCATAGCCGGGGGTGGCAGTGGGGATAAGCTCCCACTGTTTATAAAATGCTCTCCATATGGCATGCGTCTCAAATAGCCTCTGACAACCAAGTCCAGCTTCTACCAACAGGAGAAGGGGCGAGGGCGAGTGACTGGCGCCTGAAAACCAGTTTGCTTCGGGCAGATGTAGCTCGTTAGCCCGGGGGGGCATTTCATCTAAGGGAAGGAAAACCCTGATTTTAAACCTCCGCTGCCTTGTGGGACACCCGATCGCGGGAAAGGCTTCGGGAGAAATCCCTGAGGAAAAACCTGGCACAGAGTCTGGTAGACCACCTCTTTCTGGCAACTCCCTGCCTTGCAGCGCACTTGGTTGTGCAAAGGCTAGAGAAGCTGACTCGAACAAACGCCGAGTGGTGCTGGGGACGCCGCTTTGTACCCAAATTCCCAAGAATCTTCTTTGAAGCCGACTCATCCTCCAGGAGGAGATAGTCGCACAAAAGTAAAGTAAGTAAGTAACGGTATGAATTAGCTAATGGAACTTTAGCGTGTTTTCACATGCATCTCTACCTCGGGCAATCAATCTTGCACAGCTGTGCATGCGCAGTAAAAAGTACCGCACAATTGCAACATACCATTATCGCCTCATAAATACCGATAAATCACGAGATTATGCTTGCAGATTCTTACCGCATGTTTTAGATTAAATATCTCGAATACTGGTGACGTGATATTAAGTTTGTATGAAGCATTTCTTTGACCATTTTTCTTAACATGCGAATGCACACAGAGCGATAGGCCGCATAATTTGAAGCAGTTTTGCTGGCCTTCTTCATTCATTGAGTTTTAGCATAGTGATTGTGATACTGATGGGTTTTCCTGTCAGGACTCACTAAATCAGAATTCTACACGAACTCCGTTTTCTGAATCGCCACAAGGCGTACATTGAATAGGAATGACCGAGCGTTGTTACGCAAACTCCACACGTTCGCTTACGCGTGTGAGAATTGCAAAATGCTCTGGTTTTCGATAAAGGACGGTGCGATTCCTGCAACATGACTCATCCGTTGAGTGTCAAGTAGAAAATACAGGATTAGACTTGGTTTCGCGTCGGCTGAGGTTTCACACTCCAGCAGTCAATTGAGAAGCGCAAACATCGAGAAAGTGAAAGACATGTAATAGGCATTCGATTTAATAGAACGCGAGTTTTTGCGTAACTGTCTTTTGAAATATTAAAATCCCAGCAAATGTTTGGAATTTGAGACAGGGCAGAATCGTGGGTAGGCTTCAGGCAATCACCGGGCCCGTTCATAATCTCTAGCAGGGTTATGCTGGTGTTTGTCGCTCCTATCTCCCAATAGGCAAAGATTTCCCATTCTCATATAGCCTTGGATCAAATCAACTGGAATGGACAACCAAAGAAAAAGACCTCGGCGTATGGATTCATGGGAGTCTAATGAATAGCATGCAATGCGAAGCAGTGTACAACTGAGCTAGCCGCATGCTAGGTATGCTTCGGCGTATTTTTGGACATTTTTTCCGGGAATCATTCTCCATGCTCATAAATACGTATATTAACCCGGTGATGGATTACTCAGTGCAAGCTTGGGCACCATGGCTACAAAAGGACATCAAGCTGCTCGAGAGGATTTATCACAGAGCAACTAAAATGGTTGGCTGCCTCCGAAACCTACCATATGAGAATAGACTTGAGCATCTTAATTTGGATACACTGCTTCGCAGAAGGGTTCGATTTGATCTAATCCTAACTTACAAAATAATGAACTCAAAGGCGCACCCTCTCAGGCATCTATTTCGGCACCGGTCAAGCCATGCCACACGTACTCACCCATTGGCATTTGATATTCCACATTCCCACCGGAAGTGCCGTCGATTCTTCTATTCGGTGCGCGTTTGTTTCTTATGGAACTCCCTACCGTCAGATGTCCAATCATCTAGTGAAAGGATTTTCAGGAACAAATTGGATATATTTATGCGTAGTAATTCCACCCTACATCCTGTTTATATAACGATTTTTTTCCAAACGAATATTTTTTACCCATCATACCGCCGGAATACGACATTTTTTTGTAACTACAAAACTGTCGATCTTCGTAATGACTCCATTTATTCTGTATATATATTTATTGTCCTTATACGAATATCCTGTGGTGTTGTACAGCTACGAGCTTTTTTACTATAAATTCTTGAATCTTGAATACCGTCATTGTAAGGGCGGAGACTGGTTGAGCGCAATCAGACATAAACTGCCTATAATTTTGATGACCTGCTCAAATGGACTTCGTGCGATTACATCTCGCGGTGGCTGTTCACGCTTGGAGTGTTTGCCAAGTAGCGTGAAGGAGAACGCTTATGATGATCGAAGCAGAGAAACTGTCGCTGTGTTTGTACTTTTTTATCTGCAAATTTTATATCTTTTCAATTCCCACCGTTCCTTTTCTATACCAGGCTTCATTTTCACGGTTGTGATGACTATCACTAAATCCACAATTTACAATTCTAGGGTAAAAGTAAAACGCAATCGCTTTAACATTTATTATACAATGGGTAAAGAACTGTACAAATGTCTACATATGAAATTCCACTGAATCATCCGGGCAATTTCATGGAAACTCATTTTATATCACGATTGTTTCGTGACAAATATGCTCGTATGTAAGCGATACTACATGTCATAGTGTCTTTAGGAAAATATTAAATTCGTTTTCGTCTGTTTGTCCATATTTCCTCGTGAAATCAGAATCTGGCAACGATAGAACGTCATCCAACGGTGTGTACAAAGGTCTAAAAGAAGGAAAGATGATTGAATATGTCAGATGTATTACATGTGATGAATATTATATGGAATATTAATCTATATTGCTTGATGTGATAGAACATCAATTCTGGTTTTCCACAAAGATTAATTTTATGAGCACAGATGTGCTGGTAAAAAGTCAATAATTCTACCTCGATTTATTCGTTGATACTTATAGCAATATACTTGCAACCAAATGCAAAATATGGCGTAGCAGACAAAGCTTACAAGTTCACGTTACAGAAGGAACGCTACCGTAACATTACGCGTGATGAACGAATAAGCTACGACGGTATTTTGTTGCTGACCATTGATGGGCGGAATTAATGAGTCGAAATGATCAACGAAATAGAACACCGATTTGGTCTACAACTTCGTCATACGGGGCAAGCAATTGTCGGTCGATTTCGACTATCGCCAGCACGATCGCACCCGAGAATACAATGTAGACAAACTGCTCGTTTTGCTGTCTAGATCTAAGAGGCCTGGTGCTAACAACGATGAAGGTTGTGAGGCCTGTCTATGGCGGGTAATATTCCGGAGACACTAATTCGTAGTGTTTATTGTGCTGTACACCGCACGTAACTATTTGGTAATACCTGATTAGTATTTTGCTAGCTTAAACAGTTTAGTGGATTCAGGTAAACACTATCAGCTATTCCAGCAAAGCGTTAACACATTAAAATGTGTGATCATTGTACAAAAACCTTGCATCTGATGCAACGATCGCATCCCCAAAGAAATTTCGTGTGCATTGTATAACGGTTCGCATTTGGTGGGTCTTCAAGGAAAATACGGGTACATAGACCGACCAATGGAAATTTTAAATCTCTTTTTTCACCAGATAGTTTCATTATTGGATGTAGCTCATATCATTTTGACGTTGTATCTGATGAGGGCTTGTTCAAAACCTTAATCGTACGAGATGACGGTACAGTGAAGATCGACGACTCGTGAAAATGAAACAAACCAGTACGGTTTATTTTTCACACAAAACATCCACGATTCTTAAGCACTCAAGTGGAAGCCAAACTCGCCATATTGCACATGTGGCGGGAAACATTGTTTGGGGTTGAGCCACAATACAAAGCTGATAAAAACAGTTTTGACTCACCTCGCAGGGTCCAACTGTAAAAGCTGGCGCCGCTTCAGAAACGTTATTCGTTCGACGAGTAAGTGAGGTGCAGCAGTCAAACAGGAAGGCCAGCGCTCCACACACTCAAGCGGCGCATCGGTTTGCGATCGGATATAAAGGAAATTTTTCGCAATTCGGTCGCGTTCTGTTTAGGATAAAGTATGTATGAAATCACAAGCCAGATCCAGGCAATGCCGCACAGTCACAGACTGCACGTGGGCTATGATACTGTCAGGTTGTCCAGGCTTAGACAAATATGAGAAAGAAAATACAAGTGGGAATGGTAGTAAGACTCCATGGTGTTTTAGCATGTATCTCACTACAGGTAGCCAATCGATTCAGCGCGGTGTTAGCCGCACAACACAGAAGTACTGTACCATTGAGCATCCATGTTTCATAAAGTGGAGTATACGTCTGTATGGGAAATACCGGAAATAGAGTTAATAAAACAACTATAAAATCTTGATCTAGCACTCTACATGCAATATTATCGATCGATAATTGTTGCTTGTCAGAGACAATATCATAATCATCAAAAGTAAAATATAGGACTGCACTAAACCACCCGGTAATTTTTGCACTACTCGGGGGATACTATTACTTTGCTTACTTCTCGCGCCAATCGGGTGTAGCCATAGGCCTGAACTTACGCGAAGAAACCACTCTTAGACTACATTCTCGTCAATAGCAGAATGTGTGCCATCCGGCTAGTGTCATCAGATAGCACGAGCTCCCGGACTCAAACCAAAAGGTATCTTGTTGACAGTAGTCACATGTACCTCGACTAACTGTAACATCGATGACAGTGAAGATATCTTTAATAATAAACTGGTTATCCACTCGTGAGGTGCAAGGTGTTCAGGCTTTATTATTTTACCTGAGAATCTGAATGTTCAGCTTTACCGCCTGGGTAAGGCATTTAGCCTCGGTGCTTTATGCAAAAACAACGGTGAACGCTCACACATTACAGGCTATTCACAACACTTTATTTAAGTATAGAAACCGGCATTTAGAAACTTTCATATTGTTAATCTACCATGCATATGAAAACACCATCTCGTGACAAGCGCTAGATGTTTTGGATCCATTGAGTGGCGCTTTTTCCGGAGCACTTGCAAAGGTTTCGATCACGTCTCTCAGGACCTGGATTCGTACTATAACTTTATTGTGTGAATGACGTAAATTCGATGTGTATAGTTTGGGTAGCTGTTAGTAAATCTATCAAAGCGGCATCCGGGAATGTCCCCCAGAAATGGAAGGCGAATGTTAGTGTCATACACAATGCCACGAAGACGGCATGTGGCACTCTATCAGTTTACTGGATCTCCTAGGCTGTGCCTTGATTACTGGAAGACCGCAGTCATAGACTGCAGATTACCGGAAGAAAATATTCCTCCCGCTTCAAAATATAACGCAGAACGAAGATAAATCACAAATGTCATTGAATACTCGATCCAACATAGTATTATTATTTATTATATTTGCACAATCTGATACAGATATAGTGCCGTTCAACATAAACAATGAGATGTACAAAGCGAGAAAGGGGTACAAAGCGTTGTCATCGGCATCGTTGAACGTAGGCATGATACTACCCGGTTGCCTACACCGAAGTAGGGAGATTTCGTTTAGGGGGTCCCACCCCGAGCCTTTACCCACAAGGCAGTGGAGCGAGAGAGGTTCGCACCTATCGGTGGCCGGTGACCGACGAAGCGGTTCATACGCCCTTTTCTGGGAATTTCCAGTTCGGAGCCCGATAACCCCGTTGATAGGTTGGTGACTTCAGTTTTTGCCTGTGCACCATACAATGTCCTTGGATAGGACAAGGGGCAGTGACTTTTGGAGCGGCGAGTCACATCCGCCGCGTCGTGATGTCATCATTGGATTTTTGTGGCTTTTTATAGGGAGAACGCTTGCCAGGTGAAAACCCACCACACCCTCAGACACCACCGCCGAACCTTTCGCTGAGCTCGGAGAACCGAGCCCACCCAGCTGGCACCACGTGGAGGTATTTCGGCAAGCCAGATACATGGTTTACGAAAAAGAGAAGAGATGCAGGCAACGTCCGAAACCAAGTTCAGTTAATTTGGGCCACAGGGAATGATTACCTCGTGGAGACAAACATTCGTTAGTAATTTCGCTGGTCAGCGACAAACAACCCATTGCCTTCTAATTTGTGCATGTTTGATTTGACGCTACGGAACAAAGTGGAGATCATGCAAAGAAATTTGAGTGCAATCGGTTAGATTAGTTTTTGGGTAACGTTTCACTTCTGACACAGAAGCTTCGTCAGACTAAGGGTGATAGTCAGGACAGGGAACACGAATAAGTAATAGACAATCCACCACCACTTATTTGACCTTACCGCTAAACAGCCTATAGTGCGCCTACAGTGTGTCACGTCTGGTGGCGCTATGTTGAAGACACATTTGTTATCATCAAGCGAGATCAGTTAGAGGCCTTCTTTAAATATTTAAATGAAATAGACCCATGTATTACTGTCAAAAAGGAAGTGGAATCCTGCACAGCCACTCTTCCACTGATCCTGGTCATTCCCACGAGACGTGACACACTCTAGGCGTACTATAGGCTGTTTAGCGGTAAGGTCAAATAAGTGGTGGTGGGTTGACTACTACTTAATCATGTTCCCTGTCCTGACTATCACTCTTGGTCCGACGAAGCTTCTGTGTCAGAAGTGAAACGTTACCCAAACACTAGTCTAACCGATTGCACTCAAAGTTCTTTGCATTATGAATACACTATAGGTCCCAAACATATTCCAATCGATTGCCAAACTGGAGATCAGTTTTACATTAGCTGAATGCAGGGGTGCACGGCGATCGGACCTGATGGACTAGACACAGTACTGTTCAGAAGAGGTGGCGATAACTTACCAAGTGCACTGGTAGTGACACAGCGGATGTGGCGATCGACTTTTAATTTGACGGTCCATATTCAAATCCCACTGCGGTTGTGTTTAATCCAGCTTTTTATAAGATGCAAACGCAGTTCCAAAAAGGGTGGGTAAAAATCTGACATAGCCTATACAGCTTCATGCTAAGGAAAGCGAAGATGAACATCAACCTCGTGAACCACAAGGGCTTGATAAGGAATAAAAATTAAATAGATAAACCTGAGTGATATCTTTCGTCAGGTATTAGAGACAAGCCATCGCCCAGAATTGGAGAGAATCTACAATCATAACTATATTGAAGAATGTGCGAACTTCATACGCTACTAACATTCAATATTTTACTCCGATGATCTTTCACGCTTTTAAGGGCGCCTTCGATTTGTTAGACAAGAATGAACTGGTCAGTGCATTATTGCAGAAAGGTGTAAAACAAAAATACATTAATATATGTTTTAGGCAATGTATGCTTGTAGTTCTGGCCGCGTTAAGGTGCACAATAGTCCGTCAACCAAGTTAAAAAGCACCCAAATTAACGATCCAACGTGAACGCATATACGGCCAAATTAAATAATTGCTATCAATACACTTTTGTGGAGTACCGGGAAAATACGTGCTCAGTTGACCAGAAGCACGCGAATTGAACTCAATTTTCGCCTAAAATGCGTATCAAGTTGACCAGAAGCACGCATTAGCAGGCGGTTGAAACATCCACCACGAAAACTAATCTAGGGAGGAGTAGCAATGAAACCATTACTTCGCTAAATACTATCCAAACAGTGGGACGCAGAGAGAATAGGTGTGAAAGCTAAATTGTGATAATTCGATAAATGATTAATGACGTATTGTTGATCATATTCTCTACGCGCTACCAGTTTCAAGCTGTATGCCTTCATCAGATTGAGACGACGAGTTTGCGTTGAGTGGGTACTGAAAGTGGAACAGCGATAAACAAAGTTTGCGTTTGAAACCACTACTCGTTAAGGTTCGTAGAATGGCCCGCAAGATAAACTACAGGATGATAGAGTGGTTCCTCATAGTCCTCGCACTTACACCCAACTAGCGGTTAAACGCTCATAACTCTACCGAAAATCCTTGCGTTCAAGAGCTAACGAGAATGGTTACCAGATCACATAAATATTGATTGGAATGAATGTCGTTATTAAGAATTTCCCGATGGATGCTTATTCTCTATGCTTAAATGAATAACAGAATACAAACTCGCTGCACATAACATTACCTTACTTTAGTCTAAGCTAGGCAACTATTTCCGCACCACAGTCCAAGCTCATTGCTTAAACACGTGTGTATACGAAGCTTTAACTGGTTTTTGATAAATGCACACTGTAATTTACCCAGGTGGCACTAACGCGGAGTGAAAGTCAAAAACACTCACCCGTTATCAAAAGTTTTGGGCATTTACCCAAAAAGATCCGCAGGGTTTTATCTGGAAAGTCCATCATCTTGTTCAGAACAACATATACGTCCTGGAAACCAAAATGGGATCAATGTACCGATTGGGAATTTCAGAATGGAGTATTAAATTGTAGCGAAATGATCAGCACTCGGATAAAACGAAATGGAAATCCCGCAATCAAAAAGCAGCTCGTATGTACGCATACAAAACAATAATGATGATATTCATTCTCCAGCGTTTTATAGCATCAATTTCATGACATATTTTCACTGTATTAACGACCGCTAAAGCAAAAATTTAGTGGGTTGCTTCGCAAAATTTGTGGATTGAAAATTATTCGCACAGAGAACAAATAACGATGAATCTTGCTTGCGTGTGAAGATAAGTGATGAACCGTTATGAGAAACTGAATGATATTGTTGGCAAAATTCAAGTTTATTGGACGTGACTTGACCCACTCAATGTCGCGGTCTTATGTGATTTGAGATAGTGCTGGGTTGCAACTCGCTTTGTTGCGAATCCAATAAATCTGAGTGTTTACCAATGCAAGCGATGTCTCAGGCCAAAACCCACACTATTTCCAATATAACTGCGTTTTTCGCACGTTAAACCGCTTCAGCTTACGGCATAAAACGAGCGAAATTAAATTTTTTAGCTCTACTCGGTTTAGCATTTGTTTCAATATGTCAACACAAATCCCTTAAAAAATACCTCTGCAAATATAGACACCATAAATAAAAATATCTTGTGACAAACTGGTCAGTAATGTGCTTCTTCTACAGGTCCATTGCGTATTATGTATGAAAGCACAAGGCTAATGCAGGCAGTGTCGCACGGTCACAGACTGCACGTGGGCTAAGATACTGTCAGGTTCATCACGTCCGTGCAACAGACTAATCACTCAATTCTTCTGATGGTGCAAATCCAATGCACAAGAACCTTGTTGCCTGAAAATATTTCTCCTCCACCCAAATCCCACATTTTATTCCTTATTCAGGAACTAATAAATTCATAAACTCTATTGTTTCTTACTAGGCTTGATACATGGTTAACCAATCAAAGACCGTTTCAGAGTTGAAGATGCGTCGGACAATTTAAAAACTAATATTTAGAGCTTCTTGTCAGTTTTGTAACTTTATTTTCTAATTTCATTCTCACGTCTGTGTAAACCTGGGCGACCCGAAAGTATTTCGGCCATGTACATCCTTTACTGTGCGGTACTTTGCCTCGTTAGTTATTAAATTTCGCAGGCGCAAGGCATTTCACGCAATATAATACGTCCGTGTTTTAAATTTAGTCTCAATCTCAAAGACTCATCAAGGCTACCGATCTGTGATCATAATTGTGAGGTATGGGGGGAAGATTTAAGCATTTCAAAAGCACTAAAATCAATGCTTCAGTACAAAGCCATAGCTATCCTGTCAATTTTATTGTTGCAGCAAAGCACACAATTTGAAGTTTTACGACAGGAGCGCACGGTATATAAACTGCACATAGAGCAAATATAGCCGGGTTATTATATTCAGCTTACTAATTGACTTTTAACATTTATGCAACTAGATCAGGTTTGTGATTTCATACATACATGCATACACACATCTGTGAGACTAAAATTTTCTTATAGGACTTGGTTTCTCCATTATCATCCAGCTTTAAGGGTGTAGAAATAATCCTGCGCGCTTTAACTAGCTCGGAATAAGCTGCGACGATATCGTTTCTAGACTGTTTACGTCATTACAATCAAGTAGGCTCCATGTTAAACGTCACACTGTGCAAGATCAAACCAATGTCGTTTTAGATCCGAGGTCGTAGAGGCGTAGACGAAATATTTACTACGTGTAGGGTCCCGGCATACCCTTCGCAGTATCAACAGCAAACGATAGTGTTGATGATCGATTTCTGCCTGCCTTCAACACCTTAGATCGCGGTTACTTACGGTATACTATGCTTTAGAACAAGGTTCCATCAAAATTAATTAGCTTAAAACAGTGGTACAACCACTTGTGTTTGCAGCATTATTTACAGCAATCCATGAAGTATTGGCTACATGGTATATGAATGACTACACAGAGGCTAATAAAATTGCTTTCATTCAATCAGAGCCAGATAGGTCTCGTTCGTTAGGAACTCTAAATCACATCGAGCGACCGAAACAGGCAGTGCGGTATCGGATTTGAACTACAGTGAATATACTTATTTTAAAAGACTGTTACGTATGATTTCTACCGCATCTGGAGGCTGCAGCTTTATCCAGAATTTTATAGACTCGTCAGGGCAAATGATATCGATTTTATTGATAAGATGGCTAGTTGAGTTAGGCAATTCAGTCAGTTACTTAGCAGCCCGTCAAACATAAATTTTTATGCCATCAATCTAAGTGATACGCATCGAAGGTCCTTAGATGTATTGCAATGAACCTTAAACCCGTCATTACCCAGCATCATGTGGTAATCTGTCGTAGGCGAATTACTTCGTATAGACAAACACAGATTCGTCAAAAGCAAGTAATATTCCGTCTGGATGGAGGATTTGTTGACCATATATTCTTTTCCCCGAGCCATGAAACAAATCCACCCTGCGAAAGCATAGCCCTCTGCACTGGTGGTAAAATCAGATCGACTGTATAGCTGTGTCGAAAAACCGGAGATAAGTAATGGCTCTGTGAGCCACAACGGCATAATAAGGATTACAATGTTCACCATAATGGTCGAAAAAATTCAAATAAAAGTGCGAATTATAGGAAACTCACAGTTATACTAGAATGCCAATGTTACATAGGGTTCGCACAACGAACAACGCTGTTCAAACACAGAACCACATAGTGACTCCTGGTCGAGCACTCAAGGCGCTTATGGATGACCAAAGTAATGTGTTGCTCATATCCCCGCACTTACACACCAATACCGGTTTCTGGCTGTATGCCGTCATCACGTGGAGACAGTAAGATTAAGTTTAGTGAGCCTTACAATAGTGGATAAGTGGTATACTTGAACGAAGCTGTTACATAAGATAAGAAACTCACTTTTATCTTTGGCATTGGATGGATGATCGCGGAAGGAACTTTAGTTATACATGCGCGTAAATCATCGTCTAAGTATTATAAACAGGGTAGAATCATGTAATACCTGAAAAATGAAACAAACGTCCAATGTTTCCCAAGTGCCGATCCACTTCTACACTTGTAAGCTCTAAGATTTTAGGACATGATGCAAGAACGTGCACCACTTCATCGACCGTGAAATTTCGTTGAGTAAAATAAGAAATTCTAGAATCCAGTTCATCCAACGGGATCTGCAATTGGAGCAAAAGTTCAACATTACTCGTAAAATATTAGGGTTAACGGTTAGCAAACGAGCGATTTGATCCAGCATGAAACCGTGGCTGTTCAACTTCCAAATATAGGGTGCAATGACCGAGTCGAAATCACATTTGATGAGCATGTTTGCAGCACCAGGAATCAATTCAACCTTTGATAAGTCCACGCCAAGCAGCACCAACATCATAAGTGAACGGGATCTGATGAGATAAAGAATAAAATAAAACGATCACCTTGATACGTAGGGTGCCAGGTTGCCAGCGATCGGGGGTATATCAGGTAAAGAATCGAGATCGAGCTTTTGAAACCATTCTTGGGCCAGTTTAATGCTTTCAGACAGAGCTTGTGATGATTGAAGTAACGAGGAAATAGGTAAAAAGTTTTTGCGTTTCAACTTATCATTCTCATTGAGGCTTGACATAAGGTGTTTCAACTTCATCTTGACAAAATTGGAATCCTTGTTGGCCGTAGCAACAGTCTTATTTTTCGGTAAACCGATTGCTTTGAGTAAGGTCGGCCCTGACGAAACAGAGATGTCAGAAACATGAGTGGTCCTGTCTTCGGATCTCGGTTTACTGTAGCTCAATATTGATTTAAGATATTCTTCTTGCTCAGTAGACTTATCGGATAAACGTTGCGCGGGCAGAAATTTGGAATATGGGCGGTAAAATTTGCCGCGAACATTACTAAATATCCTAAGTGACGGCTGGAGACAATAAAACGAAAAATGATTATCTGGTAAAATGAGGATAGGTGGCTGATATAAAGGATTTACAGTAAGAGGGAAATTTTACGATAAAAATGTAAAACAGCAAACAAATCTCGAATAAGTGCCAGGAGTTAGATAACGTTCAGACCAATTGAATATAAGTAGCCTTATGTAATGTTTTGCTCATATCCCACGCACTTCCACATAACATTGGCCTTCCATCAATACGAACGAAGAACATCCTGGTTTTTGCATGAGCCCTATTAAATAATGGCTTCAGTCTAACTTTTGTAATAAAACCTACTATTATAATTATGTTCCATAGATTCCTGCTTCAATGTTGCCGTATATTATGCCAGTCTAGCAGAGTCGATCCGAGGTTGTCACAGCCGGGGGTGGTAGTAGGAATGAGCTTCAACTATGTATAAAATCTTCCCACGTCTCAAATAGCCACTGACAGCCAACTCAGGCCTAGACAGATATTGGAAAAATAAAAATAGAGGAGACTATGGAAAACTGTTTCGCCTGATTCGCACCGCATCTGGATGCTGTAGTTTAAGCACAATCCTTCGAGATTCGTTGAAAAAGCTGATATTTGGCCTTAATGATAAGAAACATGGGGTGGGTTGAACATTTCAGTCAGCTACCGAATCGCCGTCAGTTATCAGTACAGTAATCACTGTACTGTGATCACTGTTTTGTAACGAATGAAGAACGGTAAATCGAGCGTTTCCGTTCACATCCTCCGAAAGACAGGCTCAGTGCTCACGTAGCTCGTCCCCGACCACATTCGAACCTGGCGCAGGCGACAGGGCAGTCAAGTTCAAGTTGCATAGGGCTAAAGGTGGCTAAAAGACAATCACGCGCCCAGATCTTCTTCGACGGTATGTCGTTGAGCACCCGGAACTTCGATATCGAGTATACAGTTCCTACCATTCACACGTTCTTGTTTCCGGATATCTGGAAAGTAAGGTGAGGGTTCTCTTCATTAGCACGGTGAGGTCAGCTACTTGGGAAACAATGCAATAATATGCGCGAACAATGTATGATGTATAAAATCACTAGACTAGTCGAGGCAAAGTGCAGCACAGACATAGACTGCATGTGGGCTAAGATGCTGTCAGGTTGTCTAGGCCTAGACAGATATGAGATGGTGTCGTGTTGTTTTGACATTCCTTTTATTGTGTACACACGCTTATTTTACCGTATTACACATCTAACCTTTTTCTTTTTGTTGTAGCTCATACTCGTGTTCTTTAGTTGATTAAAGCCTTTCTATCAGGCGTTATCTTCTCAATCGTTTGGAAGTATCATTCACTCTATCTCGTTACAATTTAATCAACTAAAAAAATGGATCGTTTACTCCGTCCTGAACGCTTCGATACCGATCCCAACGCTGCAGATGCTACCGATTCATGGGAACACTGGTTTTTGACCTTTACGAATTTCCTCGATACAGTTGAATCTCTCAAACCAGACAAACTGAAGACTCTTATCCATTTCCTATCGCCTGCTGTCTATAAAGTCATTTCTCAATGCACTGACTACGATTTAGCCATCAGTACCTTGAATTCTCTTTATGTTCAGCCCAAAAACGAGATATTCTCAAGACATATCCTTGCCACTTGTAAACAAAATCGCGACGAAACGCTTGACCAGTTCATGCAGAAATTGCGTAATTTTGCAAAGGATTGTAACTTTAAAGTCGTTAGTGCTGAACAAAATCAACAAGATGCTATTCGGGACGCTTTCATAAGCGGGCTTTTGTCTAACGCCATTCGTCAGAGGTTGTTGGAAAACAAGACATTGGATGTACAAACTGCTTTCGACCAGGCAAAGGCCCTCGATTTGGCCCAACGTCAATCTCATTCGTTTATCCAGCCTGCACCTAGTAATTACGGTGCTGCTGCAATCGATGCGTCTCACGCCACTACCGATTCAACTCCTTTCAGTTCTGAGACAACTCTGGCTACCACACGTTCCAGTTGTTTCTTTTGCGGTTACGATCGACATCCACGCTCGAAATGCCCCGCTAGGGATGCGGAGTGCAAATCATGTGGCAAGAAAGGTCATTTCCACAAAGTATGCCGTTCGAGTGACAAATCGAAACATGCTTCTTTTGCTACTCCTTTTCTTTCTTCTGCCATAATTACAGCTGCAGCCCCAACCAGTCTTGCCAAAGCAGTTACTCAAATAATTGTCAATGGTGTACCTCTACAAGCTTTAGTCGATACCGGAAGCTCTGAAAACTTCGTTTCTGAAACAATCGTGCAACAAAATCGCTGGCCCGTCCTCGAATCTACTAATCAAATCATATTGGCTTCTACTTCCATGCTGAGCCAAACGAAAGGCCATTGCTTTGTGTCCCTCGTACATAAAAATGACGTCTACCAAAACATAAAACTATCTATTCTTCCAAATCTATGCGCCGATGTTTTGCTAGGACACGACTTTCTTCAACGCCATCGATCAGTCGAAATACCGTTTGAAGGAATGAAACCACCATTCTCTCTCTGTAGTTTGTCGGTCGCCCTGCTACCGCCAACATCACTTTTCACTCACTTACAACGAGATTGTCGTCCTTTATCTACAAAGTCAAGAAGACATAGTCACGATGATGAACTCTTTATTCGTTCAGAAATCACGAAACTACTCAATGATGATATAATCGAACCCTCCCAATCACCTTGGCGAGCACAGGTTCTGGTGACAACGAATGAAAAACACAAAAAGCGCATGGTTGTTGACTACAGCCAGACAATCAATCGGTATACTTTATTAGATGCGTACCCTTTGCCGAGAATCGACGACTTGATTGAAAAAATTTCACAATTCGCGGTCTTCAGTGCACTTGATTTACAAAGTGCATATCACCAGGTTCCAATAAAGCAAAATGACCGACTCTATACGGCGTTTGAGGCTTGTGGCAATTTGTATCAATTCCGGCGTATCCCTTTCGGGGTAACCAACGGGGTTGCCTGTTTTCAACGTGCCATGGATGAATTAATTCGTGACGAATCTCTTCAAGGAACGTTCGTTTACGTTGATAACATTACTATATGTGGGCGAGACGAAAAGGAGCACGAAGTCAACCTCAACAAATTTCTACAAGTCGTTGAAAAATACGGTCTGACTCTAAATCGCACCAAATGTATTTTCTCGGTCAGGCAAATCAAGTTGTTGGGCTATGAAGTATCTGCTGGTAATGTGAAACCAGACCCTGAACGCTTTGATGCCTTACTCAAGCTGCCTCCACCCTGTGATGCCAAAGCACAACAGAGAATAATCGGAATGCTCTCTTATTATTCTCAATGGTTCTCCCAGTTCTCCGATAAAATCCATCCTCTGGTTCACAATAAAATCTTCCCACTGTCCGGGAAAGCTTTGAACGCTTACACATCCCTGAAATCTGAATTAGTGCAGGCATCCCTTTTCTCAGTTGATCGTGACGTACCTCTCGTTGTCGAAACAGATGCATCCGATGTAGCAATAGCAGCTACTCTCAACCAAAATGGACGCCCGGTTGCTTTCTTCTCCCGCACACTCTCTCCAAGTGAGCGTAATCATCCCGCGATCGAGAAGGAAGCTTGCGCGATCGTTGAAGCAATTCGAAAATGGAGACATTATCTCATTGGGTCTCATTTTAAACTAATCACTGATCAACGCTCCGTTTCGTTTATGTTTGATACGAAAATCGCCAGTAAAATCAAGAACGACAAAATCCAACGTTGGCGTATAGAACTCTCTCAGTTTTCCTATGACGTGGTGTATCGACCGGGTCCTGATAATACCGTAGCTGATGCCTTGTCCCGTGGATTTTGTGCTAGTGTACATTCGCTTCCTGAACTAAAGTCCATTCATGACTCACTATGCCACCCGGGTATCACACGTTTATTTCATTTCATCCGATCTAAAAATCTTCCGTTCTCTCTTGATGACGTCAAATCTGTTATTCGACAGTGCCTTGTATGTTCCCAGTTGAAGCCCAAATTTTTCGGTCCTTACAATGAGCCACTCATTAAAGCAACACATCCTTTTGAACGTCTCAGTATCGATTTTAAAGGGCCCATTCCTTCATCTACTCGGAATCGATATTTGCTTACAGTAATTGACGAATTTTCTCGATTCCCCTTTGCTTTCCCATGTCCTGACATGACCAGCTCTACTGTGATTTCCCGACTCACCGAACTTTTTTCCATTTTTGGTATGCCCGGATACGTACACTCAGATCAAGGGTCATCCTTCATGTCCAGTGACATTAAATCTTTTCTTCATTCTCGAGGAGTTGCTACGAGTAGGACCACCAGTTATAACCCGCAAGGTAATGGGCAGGTAGAACGTCTGAACGGTACCTTATGGAAAACTGTTTCATTATGCTTGCGAGATAGAGGTTTGACGACAGAGCAGTGGGAACTTGTTCTTCCCGAAGCATTACACGCCATGCGGTCTCTCTTATGCACTGCTACAAATGAGACGCCTCACGAGCGCATGTTCAAGCATAATCGCAAGTCTCCCGTCGGTACGAGTCTTCCTAATTGGTTGTTGATGCCAGGACCAGTCCTTTATCGCAGAAATGTTCGTTCCTCCAAGTATGACCCCCTGGTGGAAGAGGTGGAGCTTCTGGAGAGTAATCCTCAGTATGCCCATATCCGCTTGCCAGATGGTCGCGAGGAGACTGTGTCTCTCCGTCAACTGGCTCCAATGAATCAGTCGCCAAACCCATTGAACACTGACCCACCTGACCCAACAGAAACACCTCCAGATACCCTTTGTACACCTGACATACAGTCTGCCACTTCAGACATTTCTGGACCAACCACTACACTTCAACCAAATGTAGAACACCTTGTTTCACAACAACAAAGGGTTAGACCCTACAATCTTCGATCCCGTGAGGTCTAAAACTGTAACCGTTATATCACTCGGTCTTCCCGGTCGGGGTGAATGTCGTGTTGTTTTGACATTCCTTTTATTGTGTACACACGCTTATTTTACCGTATTACACATCTAACCTTTTTCCTTTTGTTGTAGCTCATACTAGTGTTCTTTAGTTGATTAAAGCCTTTCTATCAGGCGTTATCTTCTCAATCGTTTGGAAGTATCATTCACTCTATCTCGTTACAGATGGAAAATGTAACAATAGGTTTTTTGTATTTTAAGTTTTTTGATTAGACAATGTGAGGAAATATGGTAGGTCATTTAGGGTTTAATTCCCTTTTAATTCATAACGCATTTGGGAGGTTTACTATACAATCTGGTAGGATGTTACAGAAGTTGACCACACGGTTGCTGAAAAAGTGCTCACGTTCCAGTAGCGTGGGTCTGCTTCTAAGAAGTTTCATAGAATTGTAGATGTTTTAGGGGCAAGCTTAAAGAGTTCAGTAATATTATCACCCGTGAGACTCTAAAGAATCTTAAAGGTTTCTATTAGGTTGCATCGCAGCCGCCGTCTCTTTAGTGAGAACAGATCGAGGTCCTCGAGTCTTGCCTCATAGGTTTTGAATGAATGAATGCATGCACAAGCCTGATCCAGGCAAAGTGCCGCACAGTCACAGACTGCACGTGGGCTAAGATACTGTCAGGTTGCCCAGGCCTAGACAGATATGAGGAAGTAAAAAGAACGGGAAATGGTAGTTAGACACCAGCCTGTTTCAGCATGCAGCTCACTACCTCTGGCCAATCAATTTAGCACGATGTTAGCCACACAGCATAGAAATACTGCACGATTGCACATCCGTGGATTAATTGAGTAGAAAAAAAATTGAGTGGTAAAAACACGAAACAACGAATGATACACTAGTAACCAACGTACCTTGCTTCATTTTGGCCACAGCTGCCCAATCAACGTCACTCACTTCACACTGATAGGGTTCATCCGTGAGAAACACCCAACCATCGGGTTTCGACGAATCCGACAAGCGTGGAGGAAGCCAGTGTCCCGTACGTGGATCCGTGGCTCCCAGTATGTCAGCAAAGTTCAAATCATCAACTTGTTTTGTGTAATGACCATTTTCGCGTGTCGCATTTTCGTTCACGGTGAATCCTTGAAACAATTTGACCAGCCCAAATTTCAGCACTGTTTCTAGATATTGTTGCCTGTCAACCGTCAAGTGAGGCCGCATGACAACGCTGAGCGCAGTCTGAACAATTCTCTGCGAGCCTTGTTTGCTGCTTCGGCACAATGAGTAGCCCACTTAAAATCCCCCTTTAATAGTAATACCGAGATCCTACACTTTCTGAGCAGCAGCTATGTTGATATAGGTCATAGCAGCAGCTATGTTGATATAGGTCATAGGTTGTCATAGATGGAGGTGACCGTGGGGATAAGCTCCCACTGTTTATAAAATGCTACTATATGGCGCGCGTCTCAAATAGCCTTTGACAACAAAGTCCAGCTTCTGGCCTGCACGAATGGCTCCCCGAGCCCGGTGGAACAGCTTCTACCAACAGGAGAAAGGGCGAGTGGCTGGCGCCTGAAAACCAATTTGCTTCGGGCAGACGGAGCTCGTTAGCCTGGGAGGGCATTTCAGCTAAGGGAATGTAAACCCTCATTTTCAACCTCCACTGCCTCGCGGGATACCCGATCGCGGGAAAGGCTTCAGGAGAAAACCTGAGGAAAAATCTGGAACGGTTAGTTGATGCACACCACCTTTTACTGTCAACCTGGGCAACCTGACAGTATCTCAGCCCATGTGCAGTCTCTGATTGTGCGGCACTTTGCCTGGATCAGGCTTGTGCTTTCATATCATATCATCATCATATCATCATTACACCGGTAGCACGTACCGAATGCTTAACTGCCATACAACCATGAAAAGGTAAAATCCTAAAAGACGGGGAAGGGTGGGACTTAAATTGCTACGGCTTCTATAGAAGAGTAAGCACAAACAAACTGGGAAGAGGTGCCTACATCTCGAATGGAACATGCATTCAACAAGTTTCGTGAACGAGTAGAGCAACATCAGCACGGCAGCTTCCTTGCGGCTTTCACTGTCATGCATCATAACAAGCTTTCCTCGTCACTCCGCTTGACAACATACAAGTTTATGCAAACACTCCAAGAAGATGCTTAGTGCAAGACCGCCATTGAACACGGTTTCGGGACATATCCTGAAGCGTAACTAACCATTGCGATATATGATCGCGGGTACACCAGCCTGGAAGACGCGCTGCGCCTACTTTGGAAAGGTTACTAGTAAGAATTTTTAGCTGCCTATGCCATGTGACGGTTTGGCCACCCCGAGATTTACGCCAATCAGGATGTGGCGTCGCAAATAGAATCTGTTTCGGAAGTCGGTGGTCCGGTATCCGTAAAACGTGACCCAACCAGCGTAACCTATGCAGGTTGATCTGCTTCTCTATATCGACATTACTACCGAACAACTTATTCCGGAGAGCATCGGTGCGCATACGATTGTAACAGCTAACTCCTAGAATGCTACGGAGACACCGGTTGTCAAATACTTGGAGACGCTGAATGTGTTCTTTACGTAAGGTCCAGGTTTCGCACCCATACGGTAACACAGCCCGCACTGTCGCTTTATCGACTCTACCCTTGAGTAGCAGAGACAGTCTTTTCTGACGCCAGAGGTGACCTAGGTTGCAGAATGCTACGGTCGCTTTAGAAATGCGTGCCGAGACCTCGTTATCTAACGATGCAGAATTATGGATACAACTACCGAGATACGTAAAACGATCCACAATTTCAAGCGCCTGATTGTCAAGTAATAAAGCGTTGTTCGATAAGTCGATGTCCTGCAGAAGAACACTGCACTTAGCGGGCGCAAAACGCATTCCAAATGCGGGCACAATACTAGATAGCTTGTTCAGTATCGCCTGTGCATCTGTGTATGAGTCAAAGAGCAGAACTATGTCATCAGCATAATCCAAGTCGAGAAGCTTGACGCCTGGCATTATGTGAACTCCGAAGGCTGGAGCACCGTCGCTGCATAATTTCATGATAGCATCAATTACGAAATTGAACAAAAACGGAGAAATCGGACATCCTTGTCGGACGCCACTTGTAGTGTTGAATTTGGGAGAAAGTTCGTTGTAAACCTTAACGCATCCGGATGTATGAGCATAAAGTGCGCGTAGTATGTTGACATACTTATGCCGAACGCCTTTGCACAGCAAGGTCTTAAACAGGACATTTCGATCGACTGAATCAAATGCTCCTTTGAAGTCTAAAAAGATGGCTATTGTCGGCTGTCGATAGGTGTGCCGCAGTTCTAATATCCGTCGAAGAGTAAAAATGTGGTCGACACAGCCTCTGCCAGGCCGGAAGCCAGTTTGCTGCTCACGGATCTGTGGTTCTCTATGCGATGTTAATCTTCGAGACATATGGACGCTAATAATCTCGTAATGATGGGAGTGAGACTTATCCCACGGTGATTAGAGCATGAGCTTCGCGCAACTTTTTTAAATATAGGTATGATAACTGATTCGTCCCAACTCGGAGGGACGGATTCTGACATCCACACTTCAAGGAGGAGATCTCCTAATGTGCTGATTAGGACTTGGCCACCTTCTTTGAACAAAACAGGCGGTATGTCATCGGGGCCAGCAGCTTTGAATCGTTTCATGGATTCGATACATGCTTTAATTTCTAAATCATTAGGGGGATCTATGCTAACAGGACAAGGATCACACTGCCTCAAGTGAGGGAATGATTCCGTTGCAGGCGACCAGCTGAATTGTTCTTCAAAATGTTCGGCCCAGCGTGACAGGCGGCGATTCTTATTAGTGATAAGAGTACCGTCTAATTCCGCTATAGTCTCACTCACTCCTTGTTTCGTAGGCCCAGTCGATCGAATAAGTTGGAAGAGTTTTCGCACGTTACCCGCATTATTTGCTATTTCCATTTCTTCGACCTTATTTAGCCACCACCTTTCTCTTTCTAGTCTTAGGCTCCGTTTAAGTTCATTCCTCACGCGTCTACGCTCTGTGTTGTGTCCAGGACCATGAGGTATTTCGCGTCGCTGGTGAAGAATTTCTATAGAGCGCTGTGAAATCCAGTGGGACTTTTAGGTTGGTTGTGCAGTCTCACAGGCTGTTATTGCGGCGGCTCGCAAAATCCCTGCTATTTTGTTCCACCTTTCATCGGTAGTTGCATACTGGGCAACTGGGAGTGAGTTACTCAAGGTGGTCCTATAAATGTCTTGAACTGCAGGCTGAAAGAATTTTTCGATAGCAATGCGTTTCCCATTCGAGGGCTTCGTACCGGAGAACTTTAACGAGAACCTACATCGCACAAGAGCATGATCTGAATCTACGCAGGTATTCCAAAAAGAGCGGCAGTCCTCAATGCAACCTTTCCAGCGAGCACTTATGGCGATATGGTCGATTTGGGCCGAAGGTTGGCTTCCATCCGGCGAGCGCCATGCGGCACATTGACATCTTTTATGGCGAAAGGAGGTGCTGCTAATGAATAATCGAGATTGTGCACAGAATTGTATAAACCGTTCACCATTATCTGTGCGTTGGCTTTCAAGACCAAACATGCCACCTAAGTGTGATTCAGATGTATCTAAGCGACCTAGTCTGGCATTCATATCTCCTGCTAAGACAACAATATCGGAGCTTTTTGCACGTCGCAAAAGAGCATAAAGATCGTCATAGAAGGCGTTCTTCTCGTCGTCGGAATTGGTGTTAGTTGGAGCGTAAGTTGCTACAATAAACAAGCATCTCTGATTAGAAGACTTTGAGTTTGGTCTAATATTAGTGGCTAGTCTAACTGCGCACATCCTGCTATTACAAGGAATCAAATCGATTAGACAGGATTCGGCACGCGAATTCAGCACTATACCAACACCCGCCTGTCCTGAAAGGGAAGCTACAGAATCACCAGAGCAGCGCAAAAAGTAACGAGTTGAAAGGTTTGGGGCAGTAAGTTCGGTAATTATTGACGGATCATATAAGCGCGTTTCCGATAAACAGCAAACATCAATAGATAGACTATCTAAGGTAAGAGACAGTGCAGCTTGCTGGCCTATTTGTCACAGAGTCCTGACATTCATGGCTCCGATGTGAGCAGAGGTCCGTGGTTTAAGAAAGTGATCTGTAGATTCGCGAACAGAAAATGTTCCAACATGTTCAGCGCGGTCTTTTCTAAAGCTGGG
>JACCGJ010022645.1:0-26253 GCA_013407085.1 Atriophallophorus winterbourni
GCGATTCTCGGGGATACAGGCATCCATGACATGAGTGCTTGTTTAGCATGGTCGTTGAGCGCTATCGCTACTCCATGCTGACCAGATCCATCCTCGGGCCCACTATAAAAAAGCTAATAAGTACGATCGACTCCGGGACCTTGATCGATTTGGATCCGTGTCCGGGAAGGTGGACCTCGGAGAGACAAGCAACATCTACTTGGTAGTCCAAGAAAGAGCGCATCGTGATTGCTTGACTACCAACATCTAGCAGTGTTCGTATGTTCCAGCATCCCAGATAAAATTCCTTACGGATATTTATGGCCCCAGCTAGCTTACTTTTCACCCTAGCCGCTGGGAGAGCCAAGGGCGCGTCGCGTCTCGGGAACGCCGTAGCAGAGAGCTGAGATATACGTTGAGACATTGTCATGAAGTTTCTTGGGGATAGTGTACAAGTGATGTCCCCAGCACCACTTGGTGTTTGTTCGAGTACCCCTCTCTAGCCTTTGCACAGCCAAGTGCAACCTACAAGGCAGCAGGGAGCTGGCAGATAAACGCGCTGTGCGCCAGTTATCTACCTACGGGGCTTCTCTCCGGATTTTTTCCTCGGGGTTTTCTCCCGAAGCCTTTCCCGCAATCAGGTAACCCACAAGGCAGTGGGGGTTTGGAGTCAGGGTTTTCCTTCCCCTAGATGGATTGCCAGTAGCTGACGAGCTCCATCTGCCCGGAGCAAACTGGTTTTAAGGCGCCAGTCACCCGCCTTCGCCTCTTCTCCTGTCAGTAAGAGCAATTCCGCCGGGCTTGTGAAAGCCACTCGTGCAGGCCAGGAGTTGGACTTGGTTGTCAGAGGCTATTTGAGACGCACGCCACGTGGGAGCATTTTATAGATAGTAGGTGGCTCATTCCTACTACCACTCCCGGCTGTGACAACCTTTGCTGACCACCAATCACACTTTTCCAGTCTGCATCAGCTGACGTATAGAGTGCTCGGCGTGGTAGCCGTTCAGGATTCATTCACAGGACGTGCGCCAACAGGCGCAGATGACGTCAGAGTTGCAAATGTGATGTTACCACCGAACGTACTTACTTACTTTTTTACTTTTGTGCGGCTGGCTCCACGGGTGGATTAGCCGACTTCATTGATGTCTCGGATCGCACCAGCCCACGCACGTCGATCGCAGGCGAGATCGTTGCAGATCGTGATCCAGTCTCGTTCCCACCTGCGAACTCCCTAGACGGTACGCAGACCCAGGGTGTCTACATCCTCTTTCACAGTTGACAGCCAGGTTTTCACTTGACCACCTTGCCGCCGACGCCAGGTGCGAACGGGTTTGGGGTCGAGGACGAGTTTTGGAAGTGCTGTGTCTGTCTTTCGGAGGACGTGGCCAAACCATTACCGAAGTGGAACAAACAACTTCTTTGGGAAGACGATTCCAGTAATTTACTACCCTTTCACTGAAGAAGTACTTACGAACAATAGAAATGACATGCCGCGTAGCCAGTTTTAATGGGTGGCCTCGAGTACCCACACTTGGCGCGAGAGCATACATTTCACTTGGATGAATAGTACTGAATCCTGTCATGCGCGCGCGATACGAATTCTTCACGCACGTCTGCTGTTAGAGATTTATTTTGCATTAAATCTATTTATTTTCGCTTAAATGACTCGCAAAACTTCGAAATTAACTACATCCACATCTATCAATATGTCCTCTTCAGATAAATGCGTCAAATGCACCGAAATTGTGTTACCATCCGATCAAGCCCTACAGTGTGACGTATGCGACAAGTGGGAACACGTGAAATGCGCACAAATCAACCTGGAAATGTACAAGGTGATAAAAAACACCAGTCAGACCGTGTACACTTTCTTTGTCGCGTGTTGCGCGCGACACCGACGTGATAAACGGGCTCGCGAAAAATTGCAAACTATTATGGCCATTCCACATGAACAGGTGCGCTCTGCAAGTTACTCGATCGTGGAACCATCGATTCCACTGGTGTCTAATAACGTTGGCGAAAGCACCACTCCCACCAAGAACGCCCGTTTTCAGCAGAAAGAGTTTACCTCGTCACTGGAAGCACGCGTAAAACTGCTCGAAACGAAGTTCGCGAGCTGTTCATCACCACCTCGTTCTTCTAAAGATAATATACGCCCAAAGATTGCCACCAAGCTTTTCTACTTCGAAGTGGTTGCTGCGCCACATCATGTGCCTATTGATCCGTCAAGTCAAAAGTCGAAGCACTCCAGTGTTGCTGTCACAGATAGACCCAAGCCACCAAATGGCAAAAGCCCCAATCATGCTCTGACTGTCATCTGCACCAACGTCCCCGAGGTAGAATCTCCGTGCTTCAAAGCACGTCAGGCTGGCGATCAGCAACAATGGATTAACATATGTAATCTGATCAACATCAACGCAGAAGCAGTAGCTCTTACACGTCTATCACGACATACACGTTCACCCCATGAAGGTGAACCCAGACTGCTTCGGGTAACGCTTCTGTCACTTGATTCAGTCGAGTCAGTTCTACTATCTGCACATATGCTAACGGGGAAATCGCCTGCGATACGCATTTTCCCTGATATACCTTGGACTGAACGCCAAATCAAAAAAGCGTTTCTCACGACTGGAAAACTTACAATGATAAGCGTAGCGTGTTCATTTATGGTATTCCAGAATTAGGAAATCCCGATGAATCGAAAAATTCTAGTCATGTAAGTGATCAGTGGCGTTTCATCCAACAACAGATTCAGTTGACCGACACACTGACGATATCTTTAAAACGTCTACCACAATCCTCAAATTACAAAGGAAATGGTTCCCGCATTGTTAAGGCAACCTTTCAGTCTGAAGACATGGTTCCCATTGCCCTCACCAGCTGGTATAATAATCGACGAAACGCACCATCGGAAATTCGTATGCGCTCAGCCTTGGATAAATCACGTGCAAAACTGGTACGGAAAGTGGCAGATGAGATGGTTCCAGCCACCAGTTCCCAAAGTATTTCCATCGCTTCCTCAACTATTGAGCCAAAAAACCTCCAGTAGCCGATCCCATTGAGATCGGCACAACAGACTCCCAATTACTGCATCAAAAATATTTAAAATGCTGCTATACAAATGCCAGAGGTTTTTTGACAAAACATTCTGAACTAAATCTCTTGAATTTAGCCGAAAATTTCGACCTTATTGCGATAACAGAAACGTGGCTCACCACAGATGTATTATCTTCTGAAATCGCCTTGTCCGGAATGCAACTTTTTCGTATGGATCGTCCCTCCAAAGGTGGTGGTGTACTCCTCTACGTTAATCAAGCTCTCTCATGTGAACTGGTTGATGATGAGAGATTACCCCACACCGATACCCTTTGGTGCCGCCTCAAATTACAAAGAAGTGATTCTGCACTACAAGCCGTAATCTACCGTCCCCCAAACACATCGGAAGAAAGTGACTATTGTTTGCTTACTTGTATCCGGAATTTCTTATCAATGAACTTTACCCACATGTTAATTATGGGTGACTTTAATTCACCTGGTTTGTCATCAGGTACCACGGTTCACAGCTTTGCAATAGATTTTCTGGAAGTTATTACCTCTCACCCGTTGTACAATCACGTACTGGACCCCACCCGCTATAGTGGAAGCTCCAATGCATCAACTCTTGATCTAATCTTTACCAATGAAGAGCATATGATATCCAACATGGTTACGTATCCTCCACTCATCATCATCACCATCATCATGAAGCACAAGTCTGGAGCCAGACAAAGTGCCAAGCAATATGAAGCAGGAAAAGCAGATAAGCAAGCGCGTGGAAAAGGGAAAGCAGGCAAGCGGAATACGCAAAAGCAAATGCACAAAAAACAGCTTGTTTTTGTAGTTTCACTGCATGCGATTTTGTTTTTTTGTTTTTTTATGTAAAATAATACCGAATAAAAAAATTATGACACAATAAAATACACTGGCGCCACTGACTTCGGTTTGTAGCCATATCGCGTGAGGTTTCCAGCCAACTATTAGGTGGAGCTTTTGGACCCCACCTAGGCAAACGAATACGCCCAACTGAGCCTAGCGCTACGGTGAGTTGCTTCATCCCAACGCGCCACGTCATGGACTGGCCACCCGATCTTTTCTCCAGCTTCTGCTAGGCTCTGCGAATAAGGCGCGGTACGGTAAACGGTGAGTAGGCATTCTTAAAGCATGTCCCAACCATCGCAAGCGAGCAAGCAGCAGCATTTCTCTCAGTCCTTGGCCACCTGGTCCAAACACCCGCTTGCAGACATCTATATTTGATGCACGATGCTGCCACCGAATGCGAGTAATTCTACGCAGGCAACTGGTATCAAAAACAGAAAGCCGACGGACATCTTCCGCTCAGATAGACCAGGTTTCGCAGCCATAAGGGAGTGTAGCACGCACCACTGCGTTGTACACTCGGCCTTTAGTATGTAGTGAAACATCGCGTCGACGCCACAGGTGGCGAAGGTTAGCAAACGCTGCACCCGCTTTGCGAACACGATGTGAGATCTCGTCCTCGACACAACCGCCAGCGGAGATACAACTGCCAAGGTAAACAAAGCTGTCGACCATTTCAAGATTGACATCGCACACAGTTAGGTTTGGAGGAGAGCCGCTCCAATCCTGGGTAGGTGTTTTACACTTGTTAGCGCAAAGCACATGCCATACCTTGAAGCTTCAAGTGCCAGGCGGTCAAGGGCTTGTTGCATTATATGAGGGTCATCTTCCAGAAGTGCGATTTCATCGGCATACTCTAGATCGGCCGCTCGCTCACCCGGCAGAAGTTCAACACCTGTGCCCACCAGGCCAGCTAAAGCTTTTCTCAGGACATCGTCGATCGCGAAGTTGAAAAGGAACGGCGAGATAGGGCAGCCCTGCCGCACCCCGCTGGAGATATTGAACGAGGACGACAATTGTCCGTACGCTCGAACCCTGCCCGAAGTTTGGCAATATAATGCTTTCAATATCCAAACATACTTCTCGGGCACTCCATGTCTCAGTAGACAGTTCCAAAGACTTTCACGATCGATTGAATCGAATGCCGCTCGGATGTCAAGGAATACCACGATAGTTGGTTTACGAAAAGTGTGGCGTTGCTCCAGTAACTGACGGAGTGTGAAAATTTGATCTATGCACCCTCGGCCGGCACGAAACTCAGTTTGCTCCTCACGGATTTGCTCTTCCCGTTTGGTACTCAATCGGTGAAGCAGAATGGACGCCAGTATTTTATGAGCTACTGAAATGAGACTGATACCCCGATGATTTTCACAGGAATCGCGCCGTCCCTTTTTGAAAATCGGAGCAATTACTGATTCTCTCCAAGTGATCGGAACGCGTTCCTCAGCCCATATGTTGGCGAACAGCGCTTGAAGTTCGCGAACTAAAGCGAAACCGCCATCTTTGAACAATGACGGAGGCAAAGCATCAGCACCTGATGCCCGATGGCGCTTAAGGCTCCTGACTACACTGTAAATCTCTGATTGAGTCGGAGCCTCAAGAGAAATCGACCATGGGGTACAATGTTCCGTATTCTCGAAATCAGTGGGTGCAGAAGGCCAGTTAAACTGTGCTTCAAAATGTTCTGCCCATCGCTCCATGCGTCTGTGCATGTTAAAAACTGGCAAACCATCTGCTTCACGTATCAACTCACTGATGCCTGGTCGCCCGCTTCCAGTTGTTCTGATTAGTTGGAACAATTTTCTGAAATTGCCCAAAGCTGCCGCAGATTCCATTTCCGTAGCCTTAGAACTCCACCAACTTTCCCTGTCGGTTCTCAAACTGGCAACCAGTTTTTTTGGCAAAAGCCATATGCAGCGCAGCGCAGAAATTCGAAGCAGAACTAGAAAAGTAATTGCACTACGTAATGAAGCTTGGTACAAGTATACTACATGTCCCACTCCTTCCAGCTGGGAATCATATCGACGTTTGCGGAACCATAGCGTTTCTCTCAAGCGGCAACATCGATACTTATATCAACGCAGCCTGACTGATAAGTTCTTGCAGAACCCAAAACTTCTGTACCAGCAAAAGAAAAGTAAAAATCAGCATACCACCTCTTCAATCTTCGAGAGGGTTAACTGCTACGTCCGTTGACGCAGCGAATGCACTCCGGACGCACTTCGAACCTATCTTTCAGGTAACACAAGGTCCACTACAGCTACGCCAAATTTCAATAATCCCCCACATTTCAACCAATCTTTTTACCCCTGAGATTGTTCATCGAAAAATACTATGCATGCGCCAAAACGCCTCCCCGGGGCTCGATGGGATACACCCAAAAGCTTTAATTGCCGCAGCGCCCATAATCTCAGACTACCTAGCAGCCTTATTCCAGCGTTCTTTGGACGCCACAGAAATACCGCAACAATGGAAAGACGGACTTATCACCCCTATATTTAAATCCGGTGATCGTACAATGCCGAGCAATTACCGCCCAATTACCCTTCTTCCCATTATTTCCAAGATTATGGAGAGTATCCTGGCCGACGCAATAATGAATCACCTGGAAGCAAACAACCTTCTCACATCGGAAGAACACGGGTTCCGCAGCCATCGTTCATGCACCACAAACCTCATACTTGCGCGCGATGACTGGACCAAAGCAGTTGATTCCGGTTTAGGGGTAGATGCTGTTTACCTCGACTTTTCCAAAGCCTTTGACCGTGTTGACCATAGTATCCTCTTGCACAAGCTCCAGTTTTATAAAAATTGGTGGTCCCCTTCTGGCATGGATAGAAAAATTCCTGCAAAATCGAACTCTTCGTGTGCGTGTCAGGCAATCCCATTCGGAGAGCTTCACAGCGACCTGTGGTGTCCCACAGGGATCCGTACTAGGCCCACGATTGTTCCTCATTTTCATCAATGATATCGGGTTAACAATAAAGTCACCATTTCTTATGTTCGCGGATGACATCAAGCTTTGGCGACATCAGCAGACATCAAATGACCACGACAAATTGCAGGCCGATCTAGATGTGCTACACAAGTGGTCATCTGAAAATCGCCTGAATTTTAATACATCTAAGTGCCATACTCTTTCACTGAGAATTAAATCACCAGTTCCGTACACTCTTGGAGGGGAGCAACTACAAAATGTCGAGAGCGAAACGGACCTTGGAATCATTATGCAGCGGGACCTAGGCTGCTTTCGTCATTGCTGCAAGGCTGCTGGATCGGCAAACCGAAATCTAGGATTTCTTAGACGAGCCTTCGGACATTTTCACGCACAGATCCTGCCACGTTTGTTGACAGCCTATGTTCGTCCATCACTGGAATACTCTGTCTGCGCATGGAGTCCATGGCTAAAGAAGGATATACAGCAACTGGAGCAACCTCAACGCAGAGCTACCAAGTTTATTCGAGGTTTGTCCAGTACAGCATATGAGGAACGTCTGAGAAGATGTAATCTCTTTTCCCTGAAATACCGTCGTCTGCGGGGAGATCTGATTTTCACATTCCGTGCACTTCCTAAAATCAATCATCCATGCAGGAATATGTTTATCTTGTCTCCTCTTGTCAATCACCGTGGACATAATCTCAAGCTCTCACACCAAACCAGCCGGTTAAATTGCCGCAGTAATTTTTTAACGCTTCGAATTACGCGAGTATGAAACGCACTGCCGGCAAACGTTGTAAACTCCCAATCAGTCTCAACCTGTAAACAACGCTTGGACACACATATGAAAGGGTATGTTTATTCTGCGTGACGTTTTTTTCTTCTGTATTCACATCGATTATAATGCGTTCCAAGTTTCCCACTCTTTCAGACTCACTATTTCCCGTGTCTGGAGTCGATCTCCTACCCGTAAAAATGCCACAAGAACCCCGGAATGGTCTAACACAACCCCGAAGCCTCCCTATTCTCAAGCTGCCGCCTAGCGAACTCGGAAAGACGCAACTCCAAAGCGAGTGTGGCCCGCTATAAGGCCTCCCCGCACACATACTGATTATACTGACCAATTTATTCCCTTGAACCCCATTCTGACGTTTTTTCTTTATCCTATTTTTTCGATCCACTGTAAACACATCCTGTGGTTATTTGAATCAATGTGCTTATTTTACCATAAATATACTATTGAACTATTGAACTAATAAAACAATGGTACATTTACAATACAATACAATACATTTAAACCAATATTATTTTCACCATGAAATCTTGATCCTTGAATCACTTTTGTGATTGTATTTAAACAGTTCAGTTCAATTTACACAGGATGATGTGTGGCTTGGTCACAAATCGGTCGTCCAGATTTCTTTCGAAGGTATGCCACAGAAGTGTCCACCACTTCAAGCAATATCTTCACGAATTTCTTCTGGTATGAAAGTCATCTGCAATGCAACAGAATAACTCCCCTTACTAATAGGCGAGGAAAGTGTAATGCATTTTATTGAATTGAATTGAATGAAACTACCAACCCAAGAATAGAAGTGAAAATAAACCAGGCTCGGTATTCGAATTACGCGGTATAAGTTACAAAAATTCGAGGACGATTGTGAGCTGCGATGGATGTGGTGATTGTTCATGTGACAATCAATATATATACTTCTAGATTCTTCCGAAAATACTGAATCAAATGAACATGTCAGCGCGGTGCTCCCCCAACTACATTCTTTTAGTCCTACGACCATCAGAGGTTCCACACGGAGAAAAAGTATTGACACTTTGGCAGTGGTGGGTGCTTCTACGCAGCTTTCTACCGAAAGAAATTCTGGACGCTCGATTGGCTTGTCAGCCACTCACTGTCCTGTGCCTACTGAACTGAATTGAACTGATTCGAAAGACTGAGGAACAAACGTTTTGAGATTACGAAATTCCGAGGACGATTGTGTGAATTCCGTGGATGTGGTGATTGCTCGAATGACATTCAATAATACTACTATACATATTCTAATTGATATATATATATGTAATTTGGAATACGTTTGTTTCTCAGTCATTTCGATCGTCTGACATGTTCATTTGATTCAGCATTCTCGGAAGAATCTAGAAGTGTTGTGTTATGACTGTTCTTGCAACCAGTATTAGAACGCAACTGACTGGAGTCCTGGTAAATGACTTGATCTATATGACGCTTGTGCAACGTTCTGTTTTTCAGATCAAGTATTTTGGCCATAGTTCTTCCGATTTTCTCTAATACGACAAAGGTGCTTGGACGGTAATCATTCCAACGATAATATGATACTTCGGTGGATCTGTAGTGGTTGATCCAGCGGAGATTTCACCACTAACTGCGTACGCCTCTTGATTATTGTACCCAACAAACCGGAACACACTTCTCAACGTAACACGGCATATAGATCCAAAACAATCAGACGATAGACTTGTCCCAAATCAGAACACGTGAGCAGCGTGAATAATATATTCAATAATAATATGTTCAAATTGTGTACATATTTACATGTATCATTATTACAAAACAAATGACAAAATATGAAGGAATAATATAATAAAATATACAATGATAAAAACACCATAATACTCCCTACTTAAGCGTTAGAAGACAGTGAAACGCTTGAAACGAAAAGTTAATTCGTGTAGGCTGCAAGATTTGCAGGCCACATGACTATCCGAGCTGATCGAGTATTTTTAATTGGGGAGGGTGAGTCAGACGATGAAAGAGAGAGTTCACACGTCTGGGTCCACTGGGTTGACTGAGGCACACTGGGGATAATAGGATGGGCGGGGTTAAAGGAAAATGTCAACATCTAATGTACCACTTCGGGGGTAAACGTTTGAGGGTGGTGTTTCGTCGCACACTGGTTCGATAAAAGCTGCTTTCAAGCGGTCAATGGTAACCGTATTTTGAACACCATTTTTCTCGATGACGAATTATTTGGCACAGCGGCTAATTACTTCAAAGGGTCAATTGTATGGGGCTTGCAGGTGTTTGCGCGTGTGATCAGTTCGAATAAAGACAGAAGCACACGACTGTAAATCCCTCGGCAAGTAAACGTTACGATTGTATGGGCGAGTGAGGATGGCACGCAATTGACGCATGAATGATCGTAAGCGATTGACATAATTGTAAACAGTGATGTCTGCTGCCACGTCATGGTATGCGATCAATTCACCAGGGAGGCGGAGTGGAGTGCCGTAAACTAATTCTGCCGCGGAACAACCGAGATGTTTTTTGACAGTAGCACGCATACCAAGAAGGATCAATTGCAGGTTTTCTTACAATTTCTTCGTATTACCATGTGACATCAGTGCAGCTTTTAGCTGTCGGTGAAACCGTTCAACAAGTCCGTTAACGCAAGGATGGTAAGCTGTTGTTTTTATGCGATTAGCAAATCAAACAATAGTCAACCCAGGGAAAAGGTTGAAATTTAACTAAGATCCACGTTCCGTAGTAAAGGTTGATGGGACACCATAATTGCTGAAACGTTTTCGCTACGGTTTCCGCTGTAATATCGGTAATAGGGATGACTATAGTTCAGTGCTTGAAACGGTCGACACAAGTGAAAATGTATGCGGAACCATTAGAGATAGTCCGGGGGACCGACAATGTCCAGATGAACATGCTGAAATCGTTGACTCGGTAGAGGAAAACATCCTGGGGCACTAAGAGTATGACGTTACACTTTGCTGCGTTGACATTGGATGAAGGCTTTTGTCCAATTTTGAATATCCGCGTGCATTGTTGGTCAAACAAAGCAATCGGTGATCAACTTACGAGTAACACGAATACCGAAGTAGGAAAGCGAATGAAAGTGTACAAAAATGGACTTCCTCAGTAACTTTGGTACTGAAGGACGGGGATGGTCGGTGGAAAAATCACATAATACAGTCAGACTCGAATTGGGGATCAGACAGTTTGAACTCTAAGGGATGAAGTAGATTGATATTGCTGTTAGTCACTGTCATGTTGCTGAGCCTCTGATAAATGCTTGAGATCAGAATTCGATCGATTGATTGCGGTGAGTTGCATGCGAGAAAATACATCTGCAACTGTGTTCCATGAAGCAGACAGATAACGTATATCACTCGAAAATTGCGAAATATAGTCAAGTTGACGTATCTTACAGGGTGAACATCTATCAGCTGTAGCAGACAAAGCAAACGCCAGTGGCTTGTGATCGGTCCAAACAGTGAAATTGCGGCGTTCGAGCAAATGGCGAAAATGGCGAACAGCAAAATATATACCTAAAAATTCACGAGCAATGGTGCTGTAACGTGTCTGGACGTGCTGGAGACCACGGGAAAAGAATGCAAGCGGGTTGGCAACACCGTCAATACTTTGCTGTCGGACAGCACCTACTGCTGCTTGGGATGCATCAGTGGCAAGCGAAATTTAAGCATGAGGATACCAAGACATGTAGGATAATGAAGATGCTTTATCCAATAAAAATAAATGGGAGTATATGGTACGAACGAAAATTTTCAAAAGAAAAATGTTTGGGGCCAACTGATTTGTAGCGGTTGATACAGCGGAGATTTCACCACTAACGGCATACGCTTTCTGATTATTGTACCCAACAAACCGGAACACGCTTCCCAACGTGAAACAGCATATAGATCGAGAACAATCAGAGGATAGACATGTCCCAAAGCAGAACACGTGAGCAGCGTGAATAATATATTCGAATTGTGTAAATATTTGCATGTATCATTATAACAAAAGAAATGACAAAATATATAGGATTAATATAACAAAATATACAATGATGAAAACACCATATATCCAAGTTCCAGCAGGTAAGATCTCATGTCTCGAGATTTTGAGAACATGGATGATGTTTTCCAGTAGATGAATTTTTACTTTTACGATATTAAAGCATGAAATTGTCGATAAAACGCTCAAGTTCATTAGCTGTTGTTGGTGAAAATGAGAAAATAGCACGTTTTAGCGTATCTACAAATGTTTCGGCTAATACTTTCGACTGTGGATGTCTGAGTGCAGTAAACAAATGTCGGCAACCAATTGAATTTAGCAACTGAGTAAAACGTGAAGTAGAAAAATGGCTTCCATTATCACTCACAACAGTTATAGGCACACCATCGATGAAAACCTTTCGTAACACAAGCATTGTCAAATCACAATTGGATTTAAAAGTGAGGAATACTTCTGGTCATTTTCTTTAGGAATGGTCCACAGTAATCTATATGGATACTTTGTCAGGCTTTAGAAGCCAATTGTCATGGAGTCAATTTTGATGGCTGGCGGAACAATTTGTGTTGGAAGAAATGGCACGAAGAAGCAGTTCTACGGATATCAGTATCCATTTCATGCCATCAGCATAATTGTCTGGCCAAAGAATTCATTTTTCCAATACTTAAGTGTCCCGAATGCAAATCATCAGGAATTTGTTTTCGAAGACATAATTCATCACGATGCTGGTAGCAAGCTGGATACGTTTTTCACGGATGTGGCTGACAAACCTCGTTTTACTGCAGTTATTATCGAACCAAAAGAATTCTTTGTTTCAACTCTTAAATTTGTACGTGAAACACAGCAGTTTAATCAATAAGTAGTCTGCAATGCCAGTCGATTCATATGTCACAGCTTTGTTGGATAATAAATCTACATGCGAAATTTGTTCTGCACTACGATGTTCAATGGTGTAAATATATGCGCCAATAGCTATCCAATTCAATTCAATTCAATTCAATGGTCTAAAAAGCATATATCTTTACAAAAACCACAGAATAATACAGCAACAACTAATAATATAAAAAGCAAGAATGGGATTAGGTTGCTTACTGAGCAGTTCAAGAATGAATTAAAAATCCAAAGGGTAGAAATTATTTCCGATTGTTGGGATAACAAATCTAAGTACATGGTGTCAAGATGTATGGTCTTCTTTGATGCACGGGTTTAGGGTCAAAAACGAATCCAGGATTCTCTTGACAGTTTCCTGATTTGGTGAGCTTACAACATAATCTGGCAGATTGTTTCAAGTAAAACAACCTCGCATGGCGAAAATATCGTCTACAGTTGAGTCTCGAGTGAGGGACAGTTAGAATAAATGTTTGAGCTCTTGTCTTGTGCGAGCCCCGTAGATTAAACAAGCTTGTAGAGGGTGATTTGTGGTATTTAAAATATTGTAAACCAAAATCAAACCCCCTCGGAGACGACGACGTGGATAATCAAATAAATTTAGCGTTTTGATTTCCTCATTGTATGGTTTCCGGCTAAGTCCGGTGACAAGTTTGGTAGCTCGATGACATATTCTTTGCAAAGTCGCAACATCTCTTTTAAACCCAGGCGACCATGCTTGAACTGCATATTCCATCGTGAGTCTGATGTATGTATTTATAATGCAGGGAATTGTCTGTTTTGAGAACCTACCGAAAATTCTCTTTAGGAGTGACAATTTCTGTGATGTTTTGCGATAGTTGCAGTGGCTCGACATCCCTAGGGTGTTGCTTATTAACACACCCAAGTCCTTTTGTTCCATGGTCCACGAGATACTGTGTTTACCAAGAAAACACTGGAACTCCACATATTTTCCAAGGTTAACATGTGATACGTTTGGAAATTGAAAAATAGGCGATAATATAGGGACCAAACCTGGAGGTTGTTCAGATCCTTCTGGAGAAGTTTGCAGTCCTCCGACTTACTTATCTTCGACCAGACTTTTATATCGTCCGCGAACAGTACGATCTTACATTCGATGTGAGCCGGTATGTCGTTGGCATAAAGTGTGAATAGGATTGGTCCGAGGACGGATCCCTGAGGCACTTCACTTGTCATGGCTACCGACTTTGATAGAGCACTGTCCACAGAGACCTGAACAAGCCGATGAGTCAGGTAATTTTCTAACCAGGCTAATAGTCTGCCTGTGATACCACAACTTTCCAGCTTCTGCAAGAGCATACTGTGGTTTCAAATGCTTTGGACATATCGAGGTAACATACATGTATGGTATCCCAAACATCTACTGCTCGAGTCCAATCGTCAAGGGTTAGGAGAACTTTAGTGAGGCAGGAGTATTCCCTTCTGAAACCGTGTTGCGCTTCTGAAAATATCTTGTATTCCTAAAGGTATTTGCTCAGTTTGTTTGCCACGATCATTTCGAGCACCTTGGTAACAGGCCTCTAATTTTCATTTTGAGCTAATATTATCATTTGACACCATATCGTACAACACGAAGAAAAGGATTTCAAAGTTTTTCTTCGTGCCTATTGTGAATGAAAATGGTAATGTTGGTTATTCTATTTTTATATTATTCATTGTCAATCCTTTTGTTTTGCTAAACTGTACGCCGCTAGGGCGGCCATCATCTTCCAGCAAACCGGCTGTGCAACCACACAAGGAAGTGTGCGCAATCATACAGCGACTAACCTGCGCATCAACCACATGACTTGTCAACAACAATCCAGCCGAACGCATGTGCAACTCGTTGTTTTCATATACATTTTACCACAAACCGTTTCATACAACTTCATGTTTTGACTTCCGGAGTTCTCGTTGTCTGTATGTACCATATCGTTGTGTTTATCGGGAAGTGAAGCTGTACTTCAATCGCTACATGGTAGGGCAGGAAATCCTGCACCATATTTCGAGGTCATTAGCGAACCTGTGGATGGATGGATGTCCTTAATGAATAAAAAACATAGGCATGGATCAAAAACTGGTTCTTAAGTTGCACCGCGTTTAACGTTGGGGATTTAGAATATGTCTTACATACTCGTACACGTAGGGCCCTAAAACTAAGTAATATAGTTATCCACATTAAGCGTGGAGGAACAATTCCAAAAGTCTGTTGCTTCAGTGGTTTATTACAGTACAAAAAGCTAAGAGATAAGAATATACAAAAAACCACATGTTGACATGTACAGTGGATCACAAAGTAAAAGTTAAGTGAATTTTGTGGTTTAATTGCTTTATAGTGAACCACATTCGCGTTAAGCCTGCACCATCTTTGGACTTTTGTGGCATTGGGACAGGTAGAGCATCAACCCGGAACACGGCTACTTACCCCACCCTCCGGAGCAGGACCCAATTATGTTGTGGCGTGTGTAACTGAAACGCTGGAGAACTGAAGACGAGTTAAAAGGTGACAGTTAAAATGTTTGTGTCATAGGAAGAAGACTCATAGTTGACAAAGATAAAAATATATCCAGGATCACGGCACACATAAATGAAGTTTGTGAAAATGTGCGTCTAGTTTAGATTTGAAGAGACAGAGAGGAAGATTGTTCCAGGCGACACAACACGGATAGAGAATGATTTTTTTCTGCATTTGATGCGTGAGGTCTGTAGAACGAGTTTACTGGAGTGGCCGCGTAGATGAGACGTTTTTATGTTCACGGTGCAAAGAATATATCGACAGAATTCGGTAAAGCAAATAAAATTCCCACCAATCCGTCAATATTTCATTGATAACAAATTGAGTTTGGCTAGTCTACAATCACAAGTTTCTCATTATTGAGGCTTAGCGCTGTTTCGATCGGATCAATATCCTGTAACAGAGCTTCGCACTTGGTAGGTCCAACCCGCATGCCGAAGGATGGTATGATACTATATAGTCGCTCTAGAGTAGACTGAGCATCTGCATAGGAATCCAAGGGTAAAAATACATCGTCAGCATAATTTAAAACAAAAAGTTTCTTATAACTGCCTATCTGAATGCCGGTGTCTGTACACCCGCATTACAATCATCCATTATAGCGCCAAATTACAAAGTTGAACAAAAATGGTGAATTGGACACCCATGTTGCACACCCTAACCGTAGGAAAGTAGGTTGACCGTCTATTGTACACCCTAACTATAGGAATAATGCGCAATTTTCTATTGATAAAGTAGCGAAAATCATTTTTAGTAGTGAAGACAATCATGAACAACACCCTTGATCGCTATTTTTGATGAGATGATCCAGTACTATTATCGAATAGTGGAATTAGTAAATTCAAGTCCCATGTGGCCATTGATTTTGTGGTAATAAGAAATAATGAGTTGTGCAACAAAGTGCTTTACTGAGCGAATGATCGGTTGCTTCGTTTCAAACAATAAATAACTATTCTGGGGTCGCCCACCTACGGGGAAATTTCGGTCTGACAGAAAGGGCTGTAAATGTGTCAGTTTACTGTCCTTTCCATCCTTGTCGTTACACGACAGTTTTTCTATCTCAACCAGGAAGTCATTTGCTTGAACTAATTTGATCATTTGATCATGTTTAACATGCCTTGGATTTCCAAGAATAACATTTATTTATTTATTTATTTTCTTTGAAACAGACTCTAACTCATCGATTCTTATTTGAGCACATGACGAACTCGGACTCTTCAAGGCGATTCTGAAAAGAAGGGTTAGTAATCATCTGGATTAATGAGATAGATTTAACTACTTAAGTCGTACAGGTCGAATGATAGTTCGGTGCTGTTGAAACCTCTTGATCGTCGACAAAGATTAAGGGCCATTTGTTTTAACACTTCAACAGGAAACTGGGTAGGGATCTAATGCAGGAGCTACTTCGACTGACTATGAAATAAAACACGTTATAAACAATCTGGCAGATTTTGTTTTGATCAAATATGACGCGATTGTCTTGTTTTGGATAGCTCATGTATCAATCAAGCCTGTTGGCAAACGTTGGGAGACGTTTAGATGGATTTTTATACTGCGCAGAATAATCTGAAAGTCTGACCAAATGGTAACTGACTTATTGGAAAATCGAGTTCCATCAAGACTCGGTGTGCTAACTTCACAGCGATTGTTGCTGCCGCTAAGTCCATCCAAGAAATAGTTACTGGACGGAAGGGTGCAGCACGGGACTTTGTCATGACAATCGTTAAATGCCTTTTAGATGGAGCATCTACCAAGAACGCGTAGGCTACTGTACCATAACCCGATTCTGAATACATGTAATTGACTGATAGAGACTTGTTCGAAATGACCAGGTACCATACTACGCTGTGCACGGATGTGCAATCGTACAGTACCTCTGTTCTCTGCGGCTAACACCGTGCTAATTTGATTGACTATCGGTAGTTAACTGCATGCTGAAACAGGCTAGAGTCTCACTACAATTTCCTGATCTTTTTTCTTCCTCATATCTGTCTAGGCCTGGGCAACCTGACAGTATCTTAGCCCACGTGCAGTCTGACTGTGCGGCACTTTGCCTGAATCAGGCTTTTGCTTTCATACCATACAATATTACGCTTCATAGGAAACTGTTCCAGAGGTGATAATCCCCGAAGCGATTTTGCCCCCACATTTGATTCCTTTTCCGGTATAAGTTCGTCCCACGTCAATTTAAGCCTACATAACTGCTGCAACAATTTACGAGCAACTAGCGTCACAGGTGGGTCATAGAACGAAGCCACATACGACAAGATATTTCTTCGCGTAAAACTCTGGACCATTGGTTCAACTGTAAATCGATATGAATCATTTTTGAGGTTCCATTGAATGCCACGAAATCTATTCACAATATCCTCCGATAGCAAGTAGCTGAATGTCTGTCGTATGTAATTATTAAGGTAAACGTTCGCGTAGATCCTCGCTGGTTCCAAAGGTTGTCACAGCCGGGGGTGGTAGTAGGAATGAGCCACCTACTATCTATAAAATGCTCCCACGTGGCGTGCGTCTCAAATAGCCTCTGACAACCAAGTCCAACTCCTGGCCTGCACGAGTGACTTTCACAAGCCCGGCGGAACTGCTCTTACTGACAGAAGAAGGTGCGAAGGCGGGTGACTGGCGCCTTAAAACCAGTTTTCTCCGGGCAGATGGAGCTCGTCAGCTACTGGCAATCCATCTAGGGGAAGGAAAACCCTGACCCCAAACCCCCACTGCCTTGTGGGTCACCCGATTGCGGGAAAGGCTTCGGGAGAAAACCCCGAGGAAAAATCCGGAGAGAAGTCCCGTAGGTAGATAACTGGCGCACAGCGCGTTTATCTGCTAACTCCCTGCTGCCTTGTAGGTTACACTTGGCTGTGCAAAGGCTAGAGAGGTGTACTCGAACAAACACCGAGTGGTGCTGGGGACATCACTTGTACACTACCCCCAAGAAACTTCATGATGATGTCTCAATGGGTCTGCGTACCGTCTACGGATTTCGCAGGTGGGAACGAGACTGGATCACGATCAGCAACGATCTCGCCTCCGATCGACGTGCATGGGCCGGTGCGATCCGAGACATCAATAAAGCCGGCTAATCCACCCGTGGAGCCAGCCGCACAAAAGTAAAGTAAGTAGTAGTAGATCCTCGCTATTTGTTGTCCACAGCCAATTGGAAAAAACATTTTCATCAGATCTTTCCGCTGCTGAATACATGTAACAGCATCTTCAACATTTTTGGACGCTGAACAGACAGTCATCGACAAAAAAGCAACGTTTAGCCAAATAGATTCTGTTAGAATTGAACCGGTTGCAATAGCCAGATATTCTTTTTTCGCAAATCAAAGGATGAACAACTGGGCGACGAAGTCGCGCCAAGGACATGGACGCACATACGATATTTTTTTGAGGCACCGGGCAGCATTGGATTATCCCACAACAAAAATTGCAAAGCATCACGATTGGAAGCTGGGGCTCTAACTTGATGAAAAATCGCCTTAATATTTTCACCACTGCTATCCGTTTCAATCGAAATCGCATTAGCACACAGACCAATGAATTATTCAAATCGAGACCCGAAAGCAGTCGATCATTCAACGAAACGCCATGATACTGTACAGCGCAATCATACACTATACGCACTTTATCTATTTTTCAATGGAACAGTATGGTTTGACGAGTACCAGACCGAATGGTTGGCAGATATAGGCGCTACTTGTTCAGCATAACCTTTGATTGGACCTTAACGGGGTGCGATGGTTTGTATACCTCAATAATAATAATAATACTATATTCTTGGTAAACCAAGGCATGCAACACATGATCCATTGAGCTATACCCGGTGGTGTCTTTTGGTACCAGCAGAGCAACCGGTTAGTATCACGTCCACACTCAATTAGTAAAATACAAGTAAAAATAACAGACCACGTGCTCCCACGCTCTCTGCTGACAGTGCTTTCAATGATCTCATGCTGCATGCAAAATTCTTTAATTACTGTTTTCCGTTTTGTGGTTATTTGGGGAGCCCTGACAGAAGTGCAGCTTGTACATCGAAGTTTCCAAATTTAGTCACTTCCAATATTTTGCCTGCTTCTAATGCCTCCAGAGCGTTTTTCCGCTCGCATGCATTACTAGCTCGGTTGCGCGATTGTCTAATCACACTATCTACGCCTGTCCATTGATGACGATGCCATGGTATCTGGTCAAGCTGGTGTCGGAATCGTTTTGAGTGAGAGAGCTTAGATAGCACTGTTAGACTGGATCTCAGTCGACAATCGCCTTTGTGCAGTAAGACCCCAGGGTTCGTGCAAGAAAGGCAGACTTTGCAATCAATCCCGCAACCTGTTTGTGTTTGCTGCCTATGCACCGACCAAATATAGCTCTTAACTTGCCAAGGATGAGATTTTTGAAGATAACAAGAACTCATTAGACTTGCATCGAGAAGTGATATCGTTATCTTTGCTGGATATATGAACGAGCATTTCGTGGGTGGAATGTTTGGTCTCGATTGCCATCGTAATGACAACTGTGACAGATTTCTTAGCTTGTGCTCAGAGCACAGACTCTACCTTGCCAACACTAACTTCCGCCGTTCGAAGCGTCACTGCTCCACCTGCAAATTTCCGTCGGAGGCCTTGTTCACGCAAATTGACCATATTCATTTCGGCTATTCGTGGCGAGGAAGTGTGCAAGATTTCCGTTAAGATCATGTGTTAGTCTGTGCTAAGCTCTCGATGCGTTTTTGGCTGGAAATGTAGAAACGTTGCAAGGCAGTTAAATGTTGCCAGGCTTAATGATCTACCGGTTCTCCGAGAGTTTCAGGCTAATTTAAGTTAGCATCTTTCTTTATTAAGACTGGCCGACCGAGCAGCGTTGATAATCGCGCAGGTGAGCAAAGGAATTACCGAGGCACTATGTTTTGCCTTGTTTGTAAAAGGGCATACTTTTTGGAAATGCCCTTTCTTGCCTCACGATTTGCACTCCGTATCCCTAGCGGGGCATTTCGAGCGTGGATGTCGATCGTAACCACAAAAGAAACAACTGGAACGTGTGGTAGCCAGAGTTGTCTCAGAATTGAACGGAGTTGTATCGGCAGTGGCGTGAGACGAGTCGGTTGCAGCAGCACCGTAATTACTAGGTGCAGGCTGGATAAGCGAATGAGATTGTCGTTTTGCCAAATCGAGGGCCTTTGCCTGGTCGAAATCAGTTTGTACATCCAGTGTCTTGTTTTCCAACAACCTGTGACGAATGGCGTTAGACATAAACCCGCTTACAAAAGCTTTCCGAATGGCATCTTGTTGATTTTGTTCAGCACTAACGACTTTAAAGTTACTATCCTTTGCAAAATTACGCAGTTTCTGCATGAACTGGTCAAGAGTTTCGTCGCGATTTTGTTTACAAGTTGCAAGGATATGTCTCAAGAATATCTCGTTTATAGGCTGAACATAAAGAGAATTCAAGGTACAGACGGCTAAATCGTTGTAAGTGCATTGAGAAATGAGTTTATAGACAGCAGGCGACAGGGAATGGACAAGTCTTCAGTTTGTCTGGTTTGAATGAGTCAATTGTATCGAGGAAATTTGTAAAAGTCAAAAACCAGTGTTCCTATAAATCGGTAGCATCTGCAGCGTTGGGATCGGTATCAAAGCGTTCAGAGTAAACGATCCATTTTCTAGTTGAATAAATTACCGTATTACACATCTAAACTTTTTCCTTTTGCTCATACTCGAGTTTTCTAGTTGATTAAAGCCTTTCAATCAGGCGTTATCTTCTCAACGTTCGTTTATATTCTGACCATCTCTGACTCTCGTTACAATTTAATCAACTAGGAAATGGATTGCTTACTCCGTCCTGAACACTTCGATACCGATCCCGACGCTGCAGATGCTACCGATTCATGGGAACACTAGTTTTTGACCTTTACGAATTTTCTCGATACAAGCGACTCTTTCAAACCAGACAAACTGAAGACTCTTATCCATTCCCTGTCGCATTCTGTCTATAAACTCATTCCTCAATGCACTGACAACGATTTAGCCATAATTACCTTGAACTCTCTTTCTGTTCGGCCTGAAAACGAGATATTATCGAGATATATCCTTGCCACTTGTAAACAAAATCGCGACGAAACTCTTGACCAGTTCATGCAAAAACTGCGTAATTTTGCAAAGAATTGTAACTGTAAAGTCATTAGTGTTGAACAAAATCAACAAGATGCCGTTTGGGACGCTTTCATAAGCGGACTTATGTCTAACGCCATTCGTCACAGGTTGTTGGAAGACAAGACACTGGATGTACAAACTGCTTTCGACCAGGCAAAGGCCCTCGATTTAGCCCAACGACAATCTCATTCGTTTATCCAGCCTGTGCCTAGTTATTACGGTGCTGCTGCAACCGACACGTCTCACGCCACAACCGATTCAACTCCGTTCAATTCTGAGACAACTCTGGCTACCACACGTTCCAGTTGTGTCTATGGCGGTTACGATCGACATCCACGCTCGAAATGCCCCGCTATGGATGCGGAGTGCAAATAATGTGGCTAGAAATGTCATTTCTTTTCATTGGCATTTTGTCTGGCTCTAGTCTTCATGATGATGTCTGAGCATTTTATAGTTTGTTGGGTCTCATTCCTATTAACACCTCCGATTCTGACAACTTTGGAACCTATTTGTGAATTTCTACAATTTTTATGGGTTGTGATAACCATTTCCTCGATTTTTCGTTTTTATTTAACTTTCAACGTTGCGCTTCCGATAACTGGCATGCTTAACATTGAGAACGTTATTTGCTATATATATGTGAAATAATCCCTGAGCCATTTATGTTGGTCTGCTTTGCTATCAATTGAGCCAATTTAATCGCGCAAAAAGCCACGCTAGTTTTATCCTAGCTGTCTTTTTGATGATTATTCTAACATGAAAATTTGTTTTCAGACACATGCGCTTTTTCACGGCAAAGTTTTATCTTCAAGATGGATCTTTCGACAAAATGTACAACCCCAACCTCATACAATGATGCTGAAGTCGATAAACTTTTTCGTGAATACTACATTGCCTGGGGTGGCAAAGAATTATTAGGTCCGAATGAGGCAGTAAATTTACCTGAAACGTTTCATCATGTATGTATATCAAATTGTCTATCAAATTAAACAAATTAGATCCCGGAAGATCATGAAACGTTACCACAAAAATTAAGAGAAGACGCCAGATCGCTGTTGTGGGAGCGGAAGAATGATGAACTGCTTGAAAACGAAGAGCTGCAGGTATAGATTTCCGAAACTTGGTAGTGTAGGTGTTTCTAAATTTGTTATTGGAACATCAAAGTCCTCCTGATACGGGACCGGAAAAGTTCATCTCGTACGAAAATTTCAAAAAAGTTGCCCAGGTTGCAGACCCGAAAGCCAAGTAAGCTTATCTCACTTATGCAATATAATTATAATGGTTTACCCGTACAGATGCATAGTGTCATGCAATAGTCACGGTTGCTATATCCGAAATATAGTACGATAGATTGGGGGACAGTATATACATGATATCATAAACCCAAAGCCGGGCGAACTGCGGCACAATCATTGGGTGTGCATGGGCTGGTTGCCCAGGAAAATATGGCACTGAGAATCTAGCATATTTCCGCAATCAACCAAGTAACATTATAGTACGGGGTTCAAAGTAGAATACGGGGTTATCTGCGCAGTGCCTAAGTACTACATGAATGAATGAATGAATGAATGAAAGCACAAGCCTGATCCAGGCAAAGTGCCGCACAGTCACAGACTACACGTGGGCTAAGCTACTGTCAGGTTGCCCAGGCCTAGATAAGTATGAGAGAAAAAATAGAATAGAAATGGTAGTGAGACTCCAGCGTGTTTCAGCACCTAAGCGGATAGCTTGTTCAGTATATCCTGTACATCTCTATGCGAGTCCACGAACAATAAAGCCGAAGCTAGTTTGATTGAGACATGAATAAATTAATTCTAATCCATGCATTATTAACCTATTCTCTACGGTTTGCTGCTTGCATACCGTAAACGTTAGTTACGGTTTACCAATTTCAGACCCTTCTTCACGGCCTCCTTGTACGCCAAACTGATTCACCCCACTGATCCATTGTCTCGTGTCAGCATCACCACTTTTTATAACTATGTGGTACGGAAGACGTGGTTGCAGCAAGCGCGGATCGGCATCTCGTTATACGATGTTACAGGAGAAGGATATCTGCGCGAGATAGATTTGAATAACTATATCAATCAACAAATTTTGTCCTTTTCTCAGGTACGTAGGCTTTTTACGTTTTATTTCAGACTTCAGTTAGTCACTCCAACAAGTTACATCCATTAGGTACCTGTTTATCTATTAGTCTTTTCTCGTTGCTGGTTTGCGTGGTTGTATAAGGATAACAAAGATATTTCCTGCCTTGGCTTGGGCTATCTGCACTATTTCACACCAGATAGAATCTTTGACGAGTAATGTTTCCGGTTTTCAGGCTTGTGATTTGGTGCATACGCTCATTGCAGTCAGCCCTTTTATAACGATTCAGTTTCAAGTCGCTTTATTCATATTCCTTAACACAAATAGATGTTCGGCTGATTTCGGTTTTATGATTGATTGGTTGATTGAAAGCACAAGCCTGATCCAAACAAAGTGCCGTGCAGTCAGAGACTACACGTGGGCTAAGATATTGTCAGATTGCTCAGGCCTAGACAGATATGAGAGAGAATATAGAATAGAATAGAATTGTTTTATGATGTTCGTTTCAGTCAGAATTATTAACGTCAGCGTGGGCCATTTGTCCTTTTTAAGTTGAAAAGTTGAAATCGTCTTCTTTGTCATCATCATCGTCATGAACCACAGTTGAATCGCCATGCAACCGTCTAGTGTGTGGTTCAAGCACTGTCTTTCAATCGTGTGATTAGCGGTTTGACGTTGCTCCGCGGTTGAGCTTTTTTGAAAAAATGCTAATCTCTAATTCCCGGCTAAATCCCGATGTAAAGTGGTTATCGATAATCGTCTATTGGTCTGGTTTTCACTCTTATCGATCCGTGCTAATGAAAACGTAACTAATCGCTGGGCGTATGTACTCCTGTTGTCCGATAAACAATAAAATAGGACGAGTGTCCATATCTTCATCATGGTTGCCTTCACATTCTACTTCGATCCAACTGCCCACATACAATTTCCTTTGCCTTTCGTATAACCAATAGCTACGCTGTTTTCAGTCACATCACGTTATCTATTCCTCAATGCCTCCGCTCAGTTATTCACATTTCCATGGTCACTCGTCTTCGGCTTCAGCTCACTGCGTTGCGCACGTGACAGACACATTCCCTCAGGTACGACTGCCCACCCAGCTGTAACCCATATCTAACCAATTGTGAGCCCGATCAATTTTCTGGACCATTGTTCAACGACATTGCCTCGTATAAGCTCACCCATCGCGTGCATTTTCGGTCACGTTTTAGCATTTGATATATTTACGCGGCTAGTGAGTGATTATTTAGTACTGTTTACTGCAGTCGTGCAGTATTGTACCGTAGTGTGCGGCTAACACCGTGCTAAATTGATTTGCAACCGGTAGTGATCTGGATGTGAAACACACTGGAGTATCATTGCCATTTCTATTTTCTTTCTCATATCTGTCTAGGCCTGGGCCATCTGATAGTATCTTAGCCCACGTGCAGTCTATGACTGTGCTGCACTTTCCCTTGATCAGGTTTGTGCTTTCATACATTCATACATACATACATACATACTGCTCTCTGATCAATCACTCAATTTTTTCGCACTACAGTTTTCCCCCGTTGAGGATTCTTTCCACACATATTATCTGTGCACGATCGTTCGAAAGTTCCTATTCTTTCTCGATCCCTTTCACATTGGTCGCGTGCGAATATCGGACATTCTTGCGAGCGGTTTCCTCGACTCGTTGCTCGAGTTGCATGAACCGACCGCGGATGAATCTCAGCTGGCGGAGAATTGGTTCAGTTTACAGTCGGCCAAACGTGTCTACGGAATGTATCTGCAATTAGACACCGATAGAAACGGTATGCTGACTTGCGAGGAATTGTCTGGGTAAGGAAATTGCATGAGAATATTACGTTTCTTGTCTGCTTCGTTCCCATGAAACCCATTACAACAAATGTATTTCATCTCTGGCACGTATGTATGTATGTATGTATGTATGCATGTATGTATGTATGTATGTATGTATGTATGTATGTATGTATGTATGTATGTATATATGTGTGCATGCATGTATGTTTGTATGTATAAGGTATGCATGTTGTTGGAGGCCTAGACCAGGGGTGCGCAAACTTTCTATCCAACAGGCCACAACCCACAGATCTTTCCCACAGACGGACTACTGGCCGCCACATATTTTCGTACTGATTCTAAAAAGTCTGCAAAGTGTGGTAACACCGATTTTCCATTAAATTGTATTTCCTAACATGTGAAATAACTTGAATCACAGGGCATATCATGTGCAATGGTCGACAGTTTCAATCACGAAGTAATCAAAATTCCCACTCGGCTTGAAGTTCCTATTCTCATCAGTCACAAGTGCGCCTTCTTTTTCAGGGTAAAAAAAAATTATTATTAAACCACGTGTAAAAGTTAGGATAGATCCGATCGAAACCCGGCCTGCGCGGAAGTGATGGAAGTGATCCAAATAGATGCCCAGTCGATCTTCAATGGGATTAAGGGCTTTGGACCAAAGTCAGTGGTCGCTATGCATACAAACATTGCTGGAACACCGCAACCCAATACAGTATGAACCGCGGTCGAGGTCGCATCACAAGCGGTCACATGAGCCAAAATACGTTACTCACGGCCGCATATCATACCTCTCACAGGCGCATGCGGCCGAAGGTTGCGCACCCTGGCAGACAGATAGGAAATAAACGTAATCAAATGAAAATACGTATTATTTGTCCCATGCTTGTCATGCCGGATGGGTTTGACGAATATGCTCCCATTTCCAATATATGCTATAAAAGGCGAACGTCTCATATGAATGTATCTGAAAATCAACTCCTGCTTCTGCCCTACATGGGTTATCTTGTGTGACCTGACAGAACTGCTTTTGATGACCTCGGAAGGCGCGAAACCGGTAACTGGCTTCTCAAAAACAGTTTGCTTTGGCCAGATGGAGCTCGTAAGTTTATTCAACAGTCCACCTAGCGTACTGAAAACCCTTATTCGAATCCTCCAGGGCCTTGCGGATGCATCCAATCATGAAACGTGCTTCGGG
>JACCGJ010022646.1:0-32023 GCA_013407085.1 Atriophallophorus winterbourni
CTGACTAAACGGTTATCGAGGAATTCTAACTGAAACAGTTGATCCGTAATCTCACCTTGCTCATATGTTGATCGGACTTGACCATTTCTGCGAAATAATCTGTGGGCCGTTTGGTGGGAATGTCCAGATCGTGGAGGCGAGGAATTGCCACTAGGACCGCAGCCTGGGCTAAGCGGTAGCTGTTTTAATAGTGGGAGGCAAGTGTTAGGAATATTATTATATTTGCACAATCTGTTACAGATATAGTGCGTTCAACATAAACACTGAGATGTACAAAGCGGAAGGGGTTACACAGCGTTGTAATCGGCATAGTTGAACGTAGGCACGATACTACCCGGTGCTACACCGAATTAGGAATATAGCAATCGCAAGAAGAAGTTTGATGATATTGATAATAGATTCAATATGGGGCGTATTCGTCGTAAAAAGCAAATGGGGAAAAATAAAGTGGCATATTATCGAATAATTTACAACGAGGATAACCGTTTCAGCATTTCACACCAAGCTCTACAACAACAAATTAAAGAAGAAACACACATTAAAAGATATATATTATAGATATATATATTATATCTTATATATATAGGAGGCCGTCCTGTGAGTTCCAAAGGTTGTCATAGCCGGGGTTGCAGTTGGGGATAAAGCTCCACAACTGTTTAAAAATGATCATATATGGCATGCGTCTCAAATATCCTCTGACAACCAAGTCCAGCTTCTGGCCTGCACGAGTGGCTCCCCGAGCCCGGCGGAACTGCTTCTACCAACAGGAGAAAGGGCGAGGGCGAGTGACTGGCGCCTGAAAACCAGTTTGCTTCGGGCAGATGTAGCTCGTTAGCCTGGGAGGGCATTTCATCTAAGGGAAGGAAAACCATGATTTTCAACCTCCGCTGCCTTGCGGGATACCCGATCGCGGGAAAGGCTTCGGGAGAAAACCCTAAGGAAAAATCTGCAGCTGTTAGTTGGTGCACACCACCTCTTTCTGTCGCCTCCCTGCTGCCTTGCAGGTCGCACTTGGTTGTGCAAAGGCTAGAGAAGCTGACTCGAACAAACGCCGAGTGGTGCTGGGGACGCCGCTTTGTACCCAAATTCCCACGAATCTTCTTTGAAGCCGACTCATCCTCCAGGAGGAGATAGTCGAACCAAAGTAAAGTAAGCTAAGTAAGTACTCGTGGTGACAACAAGTTTGCAAGAGATATGAAGGCTTTCAACAATCCTACGATGGGGGAAATTATCTCTTTACCGTTCTCTGTGGATGCACTGAAAAAGCGTGAGTGGTGTGGTGGGCAGCAGAACCATACCGACACCATGCCAATCTTTTTAGTCGGCCGAATATTTCATATTGGTGTGAACCGAAAAGTTTCTCGCCGCGAAGACCAGTTATGCGGAATTCATTGAAGGCCCAGTTGCTCCACATTATGACCTGTATCGCCACTTCTCAGTGTAGATTCTAGAGCTGTTCTCGAGTCTTATTCTCACTGATTTTCAGAAATAAATGCAGTTACAGCCTAGCTGTTGTGTGTTTAAAGCCTGATTATCGAGCATCGAATACCACTTATAGAATTGGCTTTTACATGCCGCTGAAATGAAAACAGTCTATGATCTGAGTGATGTGTTGCTCACATCCCCGAAATTACAACATCACTTTGGTCATCCATAAGTGCCTTGAGTGATTCTGTGTTTGAACATCGTGGTTCGTTGTACAAACCCTATGCAACAGTGGCATTCAAGTATAACCTAGTCTATGATCTAATTGTAAAGCTGAGGGTGTCAAAATGCAGGGTAAAGGGCAAATCAGCTGAAGAAACTGACAAAACTCGTACAATCTAGCATATAGTTATGGAGCTATTCTAAGCTGCCACGGTCTTTCAGGCAGGTGAAATGTTGTGTTTCGGTGGAAAGAGAACGGCTTTATGTTACAAGAATTAAAAAGAGTAGCTAGTTTGACTGCCGTGTGTAAAATGGCGCAGTAATTCAGTGCTGTGCAGCTAACACCGAGCTAAATTGATTTGCCACCGGTTCTGGAGTGTCACTGTTATTTTTATTTATCATATCTGTCTAGGCACGAGCAACCTGACAGTGTCTTAGCCTCTGACCGTGCGGCACTTTGCCTGAATCAGGCATGTGCTTTTATAAATACACCGTCATTTTCCATTTTATCTATGCATGAAAAACCTGGTGGTATGACAGTGAAGTAACACCAAGGGCTTATATCTTCAGGAGTTTTTCGAGTCAAGAATGCCGATATAACCCATATTGTAGAGGTGAGGGAGGTAAAAGTTGTTTCAGGTAAATCGAAGTTAAATCGAGTTTTTTGACTTGTCACATACATTACGTTGTTTACACGTGCCCAACGTTGTCCGGCCATTTGTCGATCGCGTCCCAATTCATCACTGGGGTCAACCTTCTCAAAGCTAATCACATTCAACTACGAATTCCACAACTCAAGAGAATGCAAATTGGCCAACGCGTTTACTACACACATGACCAAGAATAAAAGACACCTATATTGGCAAATACCATTACCACAACACTGTCCTCATAATGTCTATGACGATTGTCACTTTTATCTGATTTGTCAACCAATTTAGTGCCAATCGGTTCACTTCAAGAGCTTACAACGTTGGACTCGTTTGACCGACATTGACAAATTGCATATCGTTCAATAGCGGCTAACGTTGTCCATCTGCCTTTACTTTCGAAGAGATGGTTACCTAAACTGTTCGCATATAGTTCTTCCAAAACCCGAATTACTGTGAGTTTACAATTGCCGTTGTCGGTCTTTTCGGCGTTTCCTGCACATCTGTTGTTTCGGAGAGTGGTGCAATGCAAATCATCCGAAAGTTCGTGATTCACACTCGCATTACACTTTCTGAGTCAAAATCAACGGGCGATTTTGTGCATATATCCGTAGAAAATTTAAAATGTGGCAAAGGGTTATGAGGATGCTGCTAATCGGGAGAAATATGTAAAATATGAGCATAAACGATGCAGTTCTGAGCGAAACATGAACACCGAACTGCAGCGAAAACATGTCAACAGCAAGGGATATTAGAATGAAATATATAAAGAAAACACACGTAAACTGGATGGTTATCGACTCACAAGTAATTCTCACGCTTAAAATCGTCATCTGGATCGATGGTATCTGGGTTGTCGGGCATGCCCATTTCTTTCGGGGGTGGTGCAGGTTCCGTGACCACATCCAAACGTTCAACCCACGGTAGCTTGTTAGAAATGTGTTCCAATGTGTTGATTAGAGCTGGCTGCAAAGAAAGACATTGAAAAGCATTTATTCTTTAGAATAGAGTGCGTGCGCGTGATGTTTAAAATTTAACGAGGCAAGAAAAATGAATTTATCAGCTAAGCATGACAAAGTAGTTTGAATTCGCTAGTGAGCAACGATCATCATACAAAACATTTTTGGTTTATATCTAGTCTTCTGGTCAAAAATAAATTGATTTATGATACTCGATTTGTAATCAATCATGAACAAAGCATAACATATTCTGAAGAGCTACACTGTCGCGAAACCCAGAGACAGACGGAGCAAAAATAAAGCGATAGTGACATGAGACTGTAAGTCAAGGCTTCTTCTATTAGCTTGGAATAAAATTCTTAAGTTAAAAAAGTTATAAAAAGACTGTCAGTAATATCTGAGCGAAATTCAATAGACTTCGATTTGCCTGAATAGAAACGTAATACAGAGATGATTGTCTTTGAACACATCAATTGGAAAGATTAGCAAATCACGTCATTATTATAAGAGAGAGTGAATGAATGAAGGAGCAGCTATACGATTTGAAGAAAACGCCTGATTGTAAATATTCAATCAACTAGAAAATTCTAGCACACAAAGCCGCAAAAAAGAGTCTATTGGATGACTCACATAATAGTTATAATGAGGTCGTAAGAATACAACATAACAGCTATATCAATAGACACGTTTCCAAAGTAAGCCATTTTGCTGCGTCAAGTCGAGGATCTACTGGTGTTAAAATAGTCTCCACAAGAAAGAGCTACATGCGAGTAAACCATCGCCTTTCTAGTCTATGACTGCGCGGCACCCCGACTAGATGTGCAACCCAAGTTGGTCGATCCCCAGCAAGACAAAGAGAGAGAGTGACCCAACTAGTAACTGTGACAAAATCAGAGCGGTCCATTTCCCATGATGAGTCGCCGCAAATATCGCGCTTTCAATTGATGCCTTGGTTTAACACGTTGACTACGTAGTGGTAGATATATGTACCACGCTATGTGTTCCTGATTCACATAGTGGTACAAATATGTACCACTACGAAGATCTCATGTGTTCGAGGAAAACATCAATTGAGAATATCGACGTTGTTATTTTCGCAATTATATCTATAGATAATTATCTGAAAAGGATAATGTAATGAAAATATTAGGTTTATTATCAAATGGTATAACACATATCCTTTATATTTAGAGTTTGTATTTCTCTTTTATTTACGTCAATCCATGTTTTTCTGCAAAGCAGCTAATGCACAGGTGAGGGTTGCCCTCACATTGGACACAATAGGAAGAGACTCTTCGAGCTTTGTTGCGGGCAATTTGTGCACTTTCATTCGTTGATATTTTTTCGTAACAACCACGGCACCTTTTTCTTCCCTTGTTCTCTTTGTTGCCTTCAGAAAGGACATGATTGCGTGTGTTTCCTTGAATGGAAAACGGTGCCCTGCCCGGTCTTGGAGGTTCCACCGTCACATTAGTGAGTGAGAGAACAAGTGAGTCGCGGAAATTTCTCATCTTCATAGGTTTGTTTGTGTAATATTTATTGAACAGAACATAAGCATTCACTACCGTCATTCCCGCAATTATTTCAACTGCAAGTTTTCTATACCATTTTACGCTTCTTCGCAATGGAGAATGGTACGATGTCATTTGATCTGAGACATCTACCCCTTTTTTGGCAAAGTTATATGCAAGAACACATTCTGGTATCTGTATTTCTTGATTTCTGTTTATTTTGCCAGATGGAACCAGGGAATCACCATGTCATAGACATAGTGGTACTGTAATAGACCACGGCAGAGTGTTATATATTTGGCCCACTATGTATGTCAGTAAACACATTGGCCGTACATGACAAAATGTATCACATTTGTCCCACGCGTACATAATCAATAAACATACACGGAGCTGCTCACCTCCTCTTACACTCGTGGCACGAGCGACACTGATGCAATGGAAGAAACTTGGCATTGTCGCTGGTGAAAGTCCGGCGATTTGGCATACGTAGTCAACGTGTTAAGGGTCTTTTGGGGTCCAATTTTGTATGCTTGTCGAGTTAAACGATGAGGCAATCTTGTTATAATCTATGTCAGTGAAAGCCGAAAGAAATCAATCTTGCTTAAATTTCACTGCACATTCGCAAGTTGGCAATTACTTGCATGTGCCAAAGGCGTAGATATCTCAAACAGTTTTATGCATTTTTTTTATATAAGTCTTATTTTCTATATTCATTTTAAACAATTTTGTCATGATTGTGTGGCACTGGAGCATCGATGCCTGTGAGGATGATTATGCCAAGCAAAAATAACGACTATGATTGAAAAGCAGGGTAGGTTGGTCGTACCAACCTTATCCAACAGTGGCATACAAGCGCAAATTGTTTTCCATTCTTCCACTGTTTCAAGAGCTTGCGGATCCTGATCTTAGTCCATATCTGATGAGTGCAAACAGCACGAAACCGGTCGTGATGTGTATGTGATGGAAATGCATGCAAATGAGCATTTAGGGTATGTTCAGTGGCCATGCGAATTCAAATCAAAACTAACCTTATTGTTGACATGCTTTTCTGCAACCGGGATTTCTTTGTACACTCCAGGACACGCAATGATTTCTTGTAAATCCTGTTAATGATCAGAACGGGAATAGGAAGACGACTTACCAATTCTGATTCTGATTCGGACATCGTGATAGAATATTCTTCGATGTCGATATGATACGGCAGAACAACTAGGCTTCGTTAGCTAGCTAAAATTAATTACAAAATGATGATCGAACAAATGATTATCAATTACGTCACAGACAATACTGTATGGGCCTGAATTGCCCGGGTAATAAAATGATATACATATATACAAGAAAGCAGGAGGGAGAATCCAACTCTCTGAAACTTACTTACTTGCTTTTGTGCGGCTGGCTCCAAAGGTGGATTAGCCAGCTTCATTGATGTCTCGAATCACGTGTTGACCGGAGGGGAGATCGTTGCAGAACGTTATTCAGTCGCGAAATTTGTCATGATTGGCGTCATTATCAGTGTTCGAAATTTGACAAGCAACTGTATGAACGGGTCCATAAGAAATAAAGCCCCTGGCAACGAGCCATTTGTGAGCGCTGTTCCCCAGCTTCTAACGATGCTAACTTGCTTATTTTTCCCAGGAAGACTACAGCTGTTTCAGAAACGTCTCCTGACACTCCCATTCTAAATCGCGCTCTTAAGTTAACTACACCGCGCAAACCATCTTTTTCGACTGTTGCTCCAAAGGATATTAATGCCCAGCCATTTATCCCAAGCGACGCAACTGTCAAAGTGTCTCGAAGTCCACTTCAACCTAATGTTCAATCATACGCAGAAGTTGCATCAACTCAGATCGACGCCAAGATGCTTGTTGAACAAGTGCGGTAGGTGTGGCATAACATCAAAAATTTTGTTGGCCAAAAGACGAGTCAATCACTACTCGAACGCTCTTCAATGACGCGTGTTCGTTGTTGTTTTTATAATGTCATTATTAGTTGTTTGTCATGAAAGTTCAACGTCTGGAGTTAGATCAAACACAACACAGAGACATTTCACGAAGACTGGACGTTAACATGGTGCTAGGGCTTGTGTACCTCCGTGACACATCGAGGGATCCAAAGGTTGTCTTTGGCGGGGGTGGCAGTGGGGATGGTATGGTATGAAAGCACAAGTCTGATCCAGGAAAAGTGCCGCAAAATCAGAGACTGCATGTGGTCTAATATACTGTCATGCTTCATATTGCTTGGCACTTTGTCTGGCTCCAGACTTGTGCTTCATGATGATGATGATGATGATGATGATGATGATGATGATAAATATACTGTCAGGTTGCCCAGGCAGTGAGGATAAGCTCCCACTGTCTATAAAATGTTCCCACATGGCGTGCTTCTCAAGTAGCCTCTAACAATCAAGTCCAGCTCCTGGCCTGCACGAGCGGCTCCTGAGCCCGGCGCAACTGCTTCTACTAACAGGAGAAGGAGCGAGAACAAGTGGCTGGCTCCTGAAAACCAGTTTTTTCGGGCAGATGGAGCTCGATAGAAATAGAGGGCAGTCCATCTAAGGGATATAAAACCCCTAATTTTATTTTTATTTTATTTTTCGTATCTGTCTAGGCCTGGGCAACCTGACAGTATCTCAGCCCACGTGCAGTATCTTACTGTACGGCACTTTGCCTGGTTCAGGCTTGTGCTTTAATACAATACATACAAGTAAAACCCCTGATTTTAAACTTCCGTAGCCTTTCGGGATACCCGATCGCGGGAAAGGCTTCGGAAGAAAACCCTGAGGAGTAGAGTCCCGTAGGCGGTTTGTTGGTTCACAGTGCCTCTTTCTGGCAACTCCCTGCTACCCTGCAGGTCGCACTTGGTTTGGCAAAGGCTAAGGAAGCCGACTCGAATAAAAGCATAACGGTGCTGGGGACGCCGCTTTGTACCCAAATTCCCAAGACTCTTCGTGACTCACGGATTACTTCAAAATATCGGTAATGCTTCGGCGTGTCCGGTAGGCGACGCGCCTCATGCTCTCCCAGCGTCAGGGGTGAAAAGAAAGCAAGCAGGGTCCTTGAATACCCACTCCCTCTGTTTATCTCATGCAGCATTTCTGCGCTGGGCAGCTAACATCGTGCTAAATTGATTGGCCAACGGTGGTGAGCTGCATGCTGAAACACGCTGGAGTCTCACTACCATTTCTATTTCTATTTCCCCCCTCATATCTGTCTAGGCCTGGGCAACCTGACAGTATCTTAGCCCACGTAGAGTCTCTGACTGTTCGGCACTTTGCCTGGATCAGGCTTGTGCTTTCATATATACATCTCACGCTGGAACGTCAGAACGCGCCTTAATCCTGGTAGCCAATGCATCGCGATGCGCAGTTTCTGCGACTATGGCGTGAGTATAGGCTGCTTGTAAGTAAGAATCCCGGGCACTGGCTGCAGTCGTATCAAGATTCCTGGAAGCGGCATCTACTGGTTGTATCACAGAGGACCCAATAAGAAGGCTAACATTGAGAAAAATAATGTCGGCCATAATGATTCAGTGTATAAATACACACGAGCGGCAGCCTAATGGCTTTATGGTCAGAGACGGTAACGCTCTTTGTCTAAACGGCCTGCCTTTGTTCTTGCTACGCGTAGTGTTGGGTTTAGTTAGTCAATTGTGACTAATAGCATAAAGGTTTTCAGTGTTAAACATTTTGGGTAATTAATACTTGGGTTCTACTCGGGTAATATATAACATTATTGGCGACGGGGATTTTAAATTTTTATTATTATTAAAAAATAGATCAGAGTAAATTAGAAATTTTGCTCGAACAGCAAATAAAGTTGATGGAATCATTAATTCAAAGTAAAATTCCAGGTACTCTAGCGAGGTATAAGCAACCGGGTAGTATCATGCCTACGTTCAACGATGCCGATGACAACGCTTTGTACCCCCCTTCTCGCTTTGTACATCTCATTGTTTATAATGAACGGCACTATATCTGTATCAGATTGTGCAAATATAATAATATACTCTAGCGAGCAGCAGTGCTGCACCATCCGTCGATGGTATTGCTAATAGTATCCATGATTTTCGACGCTGAGGCTAATGTCACGTTCGAGACGTGGTTCCGTAGGTATGAAGATTTATTCCGAGTAGATTTTGCCGCACAGGACGATGCGTGGAAAGTTAGACTCCTGCTTCGCAAACTTGGCCCCAGTGAACTCGATAAATATTGTAACTTTATCTTGCCACAAAACCCAAGCGATAGTTCATTCATACAGACGGTCGAAACACTGAAACAACTATTTGGAGACAGGTCATCACTCTTTAACACACGTTATCGTTGCGTAAAACTGGTTATGCAGGAATCCGACGATTTCTTAACACACATGGGCATTGTTAACAGAGCGGTTTAAGCTTCGTTCACTAACGGGCGATCAATTTAAATCGCTAATATTTATATGCAGTCTCCAGTCTTCCAGTTTCACAGATATCAGGACCCGGTTCCTTAATCGATTGGAACAGGACCCCTCACTCACGCTCCAAGCTATTGGTGACGAATATCTTCGATCAGTAAATCTCCAACGGGATTCGGCTATGGTCCAATATGGGGGCCATGGCAAAGCTGCAGTAAATCTCCATCGGGAATCGGCTATGGTCCACCTTGGGGACCATGGCGAACATGCGGTACATCCAATCCAAAAGAAGAATCGTATTCTTGGCCCGAATCAATCTGGTTCCCAGAAACCAAATTCATCTTCGCCAGGATCCAAGAAGCCTCCTTCTGCGTGTTGGCTATGCGGCGCATGGCATTTCGTCAAATCCTGCCCGTTCAAGCAACACCGATGTCAACGATGTAACATCGTTGGTCACAAGGATGGTTTCTGTCAACAGAGTATTAGTCGCTCAAGGTCTTCACACAAGCCTTCGAAAAAGTCTCTCAGTCTTTTTTCTACATTCCAGGTCAACGCAGCCGATCGCAGAAAATTCCTAATGGTCGAGATCAACGGTCAACCTGTTCGATTGCAGTTGGACACTGCATCGGACATTACGATCATTTCCCGAAAACTCTGGCGGAAACTTGGTTCCCCAGAACTCAATCCTACGACACAGACCGCCACCAGTGCTTGTGGAGGTTCCGTAAAGCTGATTGGACAGCTACAATGCCAAATCTCATTCGGAAGCTCAACTGTCGTAGGCACGTGCTACGTGTCCAATTCACAACTCAACCTGTTTGGCCTCGATTGGTTCGATCTTCTCGATTTGGCTCGCCTTCCGATCAGTGCAATCTGCATCCAAGTAGAAGCAACCGAAACACTGCAGAAAAAGCGCGACGCGATAATGCTTGAACATGCAACCGTGTTTACAAACGAACTTGGAACATGTAACATGACGCAAGCTAATCTCCATCTCAAAAATGACGCAAAGCCTGTATTTCGTCCGAAACGACCTGTACCGTACGCATCCCTACCACAAGTCGAAGCGGAACTTCAAAGGCTACAAGATCAAGGTGTTCTGGTTCCAGTAACGTACTCTGTCTGGGCAGCACCCATCGTTGTCGTTAAAAAGCCGAATGGATCCATCCGAATCTGCGCCGATTTTTCAACTGGTTTGAATGCTTTTTTGGAAACTCACCACTATCCATTACCGGTCGCGGATGATTTGTTCACAATGCTCAATGGTGGTAAATACTTCGCAAAGCTCGACCTAGCTGACGCCTATCTACAGATCGAAGTTGCACCTGATTCACGAGAACTGCTAACGATCAATACCCACAAAGGATTATTCCAGTATGAGCGTCTACCTTTTGGTGTGAAGACTGCTCCAACCGTTTTCCAACAACTGATGGACACCATTATGCCTGGCATCCCAGGTGTGGCCGCATACCTGGACGATCTACTCATTGTCGGTTACTCCGAAGAAGAACTCCATGGTCGCATCAACCAGACGTTGAAACGGATCGCTGAAAGTGGTTTACGCCTTCGTCTAGAGAAATGCCAGTTTTATATGAAATCAATGAAATACCTTGGTTTCATTTTCGATCAGAGTGGACGTCACCCTGACCTTGGCAACATACAATCAATCCAGCAGATGCCGGCCTCGAAAGATGTTGCATCACTACGATCATTCCTTGGTTTGATCAGTTATTACAGCGCATTCCTGCCATCACTCCACACTGTTCGTCCACCGCTTAATCGACTTCTTCAAAAAGATGTCCCATGGAATTGATCACGCGAATGCGAAACAGCTTTTATGAAGCTAAAATCACTGTTAACATCTAACATGTTACTGACGCACTACGATTCCAAGCTGCCGATCGTCGTGGCAGCCGATGCCTCTGGATATGGTGTTGGTGCTGTAATTCTTCACAAATTTCCCGATGGAAACGAGAAGGCGATCATGCATGCTTCACGATCATTGACTCCAGCCGAACGCAACTATGGTCAAATCGAAAAAGAAGCCTTAGCTCTCGTCTTCGCGGTCAAACGATTCCACAAGTTGATCTATGGTCGTCACTTTACGTTGCTAACCGACCACAAGCCTTTGATCTCAATATTCGGCTCGAGAAAAGGTATACCAGCACATTCTGCAAACCGGTGTGCACGGATGTGCAATCGTGCAACATTTCTGTGCTGTGCGGCTAACATCGTGCTAAATTGATTGGCCAACGGTAGTGAGCTGCATGCGAGTACACGCTGGAGTATCACTACCATTTCTATTTTTATTTACCCCCTCATATCTGTCTAGGCCTGGGCAACCTGACCTGACTGTGCGGCACTTTGCCTGGATCAGGCTTGTGCATTCATCATACATCTGCAAACCGGTTACAACGATGGTCTCTCATACTTTTAGGATACGATTTCGATATACAATATCGCCGTTCCGAAGATTTTGGTCAAGCGGACGCGCTGTCCCGCCTAATCCCGGTTCGAGATCAACCAGACGAGGATACAGTCATTGCATGCGTCTCAATCGAGCAAGCTGTGCAGCGACAATTTGATGACGCGGTGCGGGGATTGCCAGTCAAAGCTGAGGACATTAAACAATGTACACAATCAGACGAAACTTTGTTGCAAGCAATCACCTATACTCACTGTGGTTGGCCGAAAGTTACGCCTGCTTGGGAACTATCGCAATTCTACCAAAGACGTGAGTCGCTTTCAATTATTGACGAGTGCCTAATGTTCAATGATCGCGTTGTTGTTCCAAAGAATCTACGCAATCGTGTCCTTCGACAATTCCACAATGTGCACCCAGGCATTCAACGCATGAAGGTGATCGCTCGAAGTTTCGCTTATTGGCCTGGTATGGGCGCAGATATTGATCTATTCGTCAAGTCAAGCCGTCAATGTCAGCAAGCAGCTAAGATGCCAAACCGTGTACCAATTGCACCATGGCATACGCCAGAAAAACCGTGGCAACGAATTCATGTCGATTTCGCTGGTCCAATAAACGGGGTCATGTACCTCGTCGTGATCGATTCTTACTCGAAATGGCCCGAAATCATCGAGATGTCATCTGCAACATCCAGCAACACGATCAGCGCACTGCTTCGTTTGTTTAGTCAGCATGGATTGCCAGAAACACTCGTGTCCGATAATGGCTCGCAATTCACCTCGGACGTTTTCGCCGAATTTTGCCGCCAGAAGAATGTGTCACATCTACGGTCGCCGCCTTACCATCCTCAGTCAAATGTCCAGGCCGAACGCTTTGTCGACACATTCAAGCGTGCTCTTCTGAAATCACGTGGGGAGGGGACATCCGTCGATAGTCTTCAACGTTTTCTGCCGGTTTACAGAACTACGCCGAACGATACGTTGCCCAACCGCAAAACCCCCGTCGAAGCACTCATGGGCAGGAAGCTACGCTCTTGGAACAATGCTATGCTGCAAAAAAACTGCCGCTCAATCAGAATCAACATTAAAGCTTCGAACCAGGAACTGCCGTCCACGTACGAGACTACAGAACATCAAGTCCACCGTGGATCGATGGTAACATCATCCATCGCAGAGGCAGTGTAATGTTCGATGTCAAAGTTGGAAAGGGTGTCATGACACGACACAGAAATCAGTTACGCCTGAGATCCGCAACCTCCGATACGCTCGTCGAGATCCGGATACCACAGGACATACTGCATGAAACATTTAACCTTCCAACACCAAGTGAATCTATCACGACCGAAATACCGACTGACCGAAGTCTGCAACCACGTCGCTGGACAACCAGAAAAAGAAAACCCATGAAACCGTTGCAGGTCAATCCACGCTAGTCCCGATATTGAGAATCTCAAAAGGGGAGGTGTTGAGGAAATATTATTATTTTCCTCAAAAGCTCATTATAATTTATAATTTATGATTCTTGATTCTGATTGGTCCATTTTGTCGGCCATATTGTGTTTCACCAGAAACAGTCTATAAATACAGATGAGCCGCAGCCTAATAGCTTTTTGGTCAGAGATGGTAAAGCTCTTTGTTTGAACGGCCTGCCTTTGTTCTTGCTACGCGCAGTGTTGGGTTGAGTTAGTCAATTGTGATTAATAGTATAGTTTTTTCAGTGTTAAACATTTGGGTAATTATTACTTGGGTTCTACGCTGGCAATATATAACACCTCGTAATTCTAATTGAAAATTTTAAGGAAACACTCAAAGATGCTTAGTGTAAGACCGATATTGAACACAGTTTTGGGGTATATCCTAAAGCGTGACTAACCGCTGCGATATCTGAACGCGAGAATTCCAGAATGGGTTTTAGCTGCCTATGCCATGTGACGGTTTCGCCACCACGAGATTTACGCCCATCGGGATGCGGTGTCGCAAAAAGAATTTGTCAGTGTTCCGGCATCCTTAAAACGTGTCCCAACCAGCGTAACCTATGCAGGTTGATCTGCTACTCTATATCAGCATGACTACCGAAAATCTTATTTCGGAGAGGATCGGTGCATATGCGATTTTAACAGCTAACTCCTAGAATGTTGCGGAGACATCGGTTCTCAAATACTTGGACACGCTAAATGTGTTCTTTACGTAAGGTCTAAGTTTTGCACTCATACAGTAACACACCCAGAACTGTTGTTTTATAGACTCTACCCATGGCATGGCATGGCATGAAAGCACAAGCCTGATCCAGGCAAAGTGCCGCACAGTCAGAGACTGCACGTGGGCGATATTACTGTCAGGTTGACCTGGCCTAGACAGATATGAGAAATAGAGAATAAAGATGGTAGTTAGACTCCAGCGTGTCTCAGCATGCAGCCCACTACTCGTGGCCAATCAATTTAGCACTCAGAGGGTGCATTACAAATGTGACCCAATACTAGTTAGCTTGTTCAGTATCGCCTGTGCATCTACCCATAAGTAACAGAGACAATCCTTTCTGACGTCAGAGGTTACCTAGGTTGCGGGATGCTACGGTCACTTTAAAAATGCGTGGCGAGACCTCGTCATCTAACGATGCAGAATTATTGATACAACTACCGAGATGCGTAAAACGATCTACAATTTCTAGCGCCTAATTGTCAAGTAATAAAGTGTTGTTCGATAAGTCAATGTCCTGCAGCAGAACACTGCACTTAGAGGGTGCAAAACGCATTCAAAAAGCGGACACGATACTAGCTAGCTTATTCAGTATCGCCTGTGCCTCTCTGTACGGGTCGAAGAGTAGAAATATATCATCAGCATAGTCGATGTCAAGAAGCTTGCCACCTGGCATTATGTGAACTTCGAAACATGGGGTTCCTTCGTTGCATAATTCCATGAAGGCATCAATTACAAAATCGAACAGAAACGGAGAAATCTCACATCCTAGTCGAAAGCCACTTGTAGTTGGGAATTCAGGTGAAAACTTGTTGTCAACCATAACGCATCCGGATGCATGAGCATAAAGTGCACGCAGTATGTTGATACACTTCTGTGGAACACCTTTGCAAAGCAAGGTGTTATACAGGACATTTCGATAGACTGAATAAAATGTCTAAAAAGATAGCTATCGTAGGTGCGTTGCAGTTCTAAGATCTGCCGAAGAGTAAAAATGTGGTCGACACAGCATCTGCCAGGCCGGAAGCCATCTTGCTGCTCTCTGATCTGTGATTCCCTATGCAATGTTAATATTCAAAGACATGGACTTTAATAATCTCGCGCAAAGGCAGATGCAGGGTGGAGTTGGGTTTTGTAGTTATAGTCATGGTTGTATGCGGGACGGGATACTGCAAGTTCGCCCGTGCCTAGACAGGAGAATAATTAGGGTTCTCGACCAAAGTCTATGGCTGAAAATCCTGACCCACAAGGCAGCGGATTGGGTTGAGACCGTGTTTTTATGACCTCTATCCATTGAACTTTCTGGTATGAGTATGGTATGGTATAGTATGAAAGCACAAGCCTGATCCAGGCAAAGTGCCGCATAGTCAGATACTGCACGTGGGCGATATTACTGTCAGGTTGCGCAGGCCTAGACAGATATAAAAATAGAGAATAAAGATGGTAGTGAGACTCCAGCGTGTTTCAGCATGCAGCTCATTATCCGTGGCCAATCAATTTAGCACGGTGTTAGCCGCACAGCACAAAAGTACTGTACGATTGCACATCACTGGAATAGGCAAAGCAAAAACAAGCTTTCGATCGTAATGAGGAAGAAAATTGCATCGTGTACGAAATGCGAAGACTTGATGTCAAGTTTTCTCGAAAGAGGAACAAAAAATATAATGCATGTTTCACTATTTTTAATTAAAGTCCTCGGGTAAGCTTACTGGTTTCAATGAGCTGATGAAGAGAATATTTCAAATTCGAGTTTAAGATTTACAGAGCTGAAGGTGGCTAAAAGCCAATCACACGCCTAGATTTCCTTACACGGTCTGCAATTGGGCACCTGGTTCACACGGTTTTGTTTCCGGATATCTGGAAATTTAAGTATGGGATCTCTTCCCCAGCACGTTGAGCGGTCATCGATTCGTTGTACAAATAGCACAAAGCAAGTCAGAGCGGATAATAAAAGTTGGAGTGATAAGTATTCATCGCATATCCGCAAAGCGATTCTGGATACATGCTTGGATTTCAATCATTGCACACATACGCGAATTTTGGATTTGAACAACAATCTCGTACACGAAAACACAAACGAAATAAAGTACACAGATCAGTATCAGTATCAGTATCACAGGGCGATAGTCGCACAAGTCGAAACGAGTGCCCAGATTCTTTCGGAGTTGTGCTTGAAAACACCCGCCACTACCAGGATTGATTCGTAAGTAACACAGGCGTGTGTAACTAAATAAATTATTCATATGCTAGAATTCCGTCAGCACTTTCTGTCGTATCATACAGAAAGAAATCTGGACACTCGATCGCCGACTCAGCTGCAAACCATCTCGCGAAAAACGGAACTTATACCAAGATTGTATATTTACGGTTTTATTAGCATACCATAAGACATGTTATTCGAATAATTAACGACTATATTAAAACACTAAAAAAATGTCTCACCTTAGCTAGTGGCAAAAAATTCTCCTTGTAACGTAATCCAAAGTAAGTGCGAATGAACTGAAAATTTTATGTATATTGTAGAACGCGCTGTTGAGGGGATATAGTTGTGGCAAGGTCGAGATCAAGTTGCACAGTGCTAAATGTGGTTAAAAGCCAATCACGCGCCTAGATCTCCATAGACAATATCTGGTTCAGCACTCAGCACTTCCAAATTGAGTATACAGTGTGTACAGATATTTGGAAAGTGAGGTAGGCGTTCTCTTCACCAGCATTTGCGCGGTACGTTCAACTTGGTTGTATTTCCCACGCTCTTCCACATAATTTATTTCCAAATCGCTGTTTTCCGATTTTGCTGTAGATTGGTAATCAGTTTATCGCATAATATACACATCGTCACGAGAATCAACATATTCTATTACGTTTTTGAAATTTTTTCATAGATATCTATTGTTATTCAATTTTTTTTAAAAATCGAATTATGCCTAAAGTGCCATATCCCTGCATTTCGTTCGAATGCGGTAAGAAAGTAGTGAGAGGCATAGCTTGTGATGTGTGCCAGAGATGGGCTCTTCCAAAATGCTTTGACATTCTTACCATTACGAAACGTATTGTAAAAATGGTTTTGCAATGTTTAATACACATAAACGCGAAATAGCGAAGAATGCTATATCAGGTCAACCGCTGATAGCAATTTTATTTAAATTAAAATCGGGAAATGTGCGTCATGCGGCAGATTGCACTCACGCCACACTTACCGATTCCCTCAAGCCAGATGTCACAAGTTAGGAAAAACTGGTCATATTCAATCCGTTTGTCGAACTCCTAAAACTGATTCGAAAAACGCTCAGGTTAGCGATGTTAATGATGGATTTAAATCATTATCCTTGGCCGTGACATCTAGCAATTCTAGCCATATTCGTAAAACCATTTCTTGTGTTTCTAGTGGCGCATCATTAGATTTCATTCTAGATACGGGTAGCGTTGAATCGCTTATTAACCAAAGAGATCTGAAAATTTTTGCTCCTAAAGCGAAAATCCAACCTACTAGCCTCACAATTAAAGGCATTACTGGACATTCTATTCATGTCGTTGGATCTTGTATGATATCCTTCCAAGATAAAAACAATACTGCTGCCTGTAGATTCATTATTATTGAAACTGGTTAATCTATTCTCGGTCTGAAAGTAATGCAAGCTCTTAAAATCAGTCAATCTCTCTTGTCATCGTCCGAAGACACTTCAGAGTTGAAGAATCTCATAATTAAATTTTTCGCAAGCAACTGGTGAAATGCGAATTCCTCCAATATTGATAACACTCGTCTTATTCGTTTGGATAGCGTCACTTATAAATTTCCATTGTTGTATATCGTGGTTAAAGTTACACTTTGTATCTGGACTATCACCAGCTTCAGGTATGTTCACGGTTATAAGACTAGGACTGTCGAGGTCATTTACTTTCCCAGTGTTTCTATTTACTACCGATTTTGCCCGTTCTGGCCAGGGTATATCAACAAAGATAGGTGGTGTTTTTTCTTCACCGTCTCGTAACAAGTATGCAGATAAAAGTACATCTTCTAGTTCTTTTTCACTTTGCAAGACTACCTTGAGCAATCTTGATTAATCATGGTGCGGCGCTTTGAAAGCACGAGTCAAGCGAGTCATTGAAACCAGATTGATTGTTTTAAACTCATCCTGGTGCACAGTTCCGACCATGAGGTTAAATCATGCTGCTGTCTATTCTAAAATAGAGTCTCAGTAGCCTTTTGCAAATTGATACAGATAATGCTGAGCGAATCCCGTTTTGGAGATGGTTTCTTAAACACAAAACTTGAGAAGGATGGCTTTAGTTTTGACTCCGTTGTATCCAGCTCTTTCCTGTCTTGTAGCAATATTTCGCAATATTTAGGGGCACTAGTTGTGTTTGAAGAGGAACTTGAGTGTTTCGGATCCTTCGGTTTCATTAAAAGCTCTATTGAAATTCTCATTTCAGCAAACTGGTTTTCCAGGTCTGCCAGTTTACTCTCCATTTGATTAGGGTCTTTCCCTACATTCAAGTCTTTAGTGCTATGACGGACGTCTTTATTCGAATGTCTACAGTTTGTACAAACAAAACAAACGGATGGGTGTTTCTCATGGTTAACAAGCCTCACGCAATCATCAGTTAAATTCTCGTCACATGACGCGTGTTGGTGGAACCAGCATAAAGTACATTTAACCGAAATATTATCAACGCTTACCGGAGCTGAACACGTGAAGCATAGGCACGACCATTTCGTGTCGCCGTCGCGTGAATACTTCTCAGGGTCAGATCTGAATCGATTTTTGGTCTGGGCAGTGGATCTAGTGACACGTTCGCACATGTTTGTGGGTTGTATAGGGCCTGCCGGCTGATCGATAATGGGTGTTTTGTCAATTGCTCAATGTGGTCTTTGCATTGATTGCATTGATAGCTGGTGCTGGGAAAAACATTGTGCGCGTGAACAAAATTTTCTTTTCCCGTCAAACTGGTAACTTTGCTGTAAGCTGACTTGCACGATCGAAAAGTATGGAATCCGATAGATATCGTTGAGTGATACTCGGTATACTTTAAATGGTATAAATCTGTGCAGATGCAACAAAGATATGATCAAAATTGTTAAAGCGACGAAAAATACGTCCGCATAGTAGCTAGTTGAGTTGTTTTAATAGGTGACCTCAACCTACCGAGTATTGACTGTAACACTCAGACGACCTCGAAAAGAATTTCGCAGGTATATCTCGATTGGCTGAACTCCAGTGCGTTTCATCAGCACTTAAGTGAAAAAACTAGGTACATAGATGTGCATTAACCATCTACACTGGATCTACTTTTGTCTAAAGGTCCTAAAATTGTCCAAAACCGCTTGCGACTCACCTTTGTGGAAAAGTGACCACGTCACCATAATATTCCAGGCAATTTTGTATTTTCATAAGTCACCAGTCAAATACCCGCGTAATCTAAATCGAGTGGACTGGAATGCCGTAGGGCTTTCCGCTTCACGATGTGACTGTTTCTCCAAAAGCAATGGCATTAAAAGTAAATGGTCATTTATTAAGCACACTATTTGAAGTTTTTAAGACGTTTACTGTCCTTTTTGACCTAAAAGGCTAAAGAAAAAGCCACATTGGTGGACCCCTGTTGTGCGATGCAACATTATTAGGCGCGACAGACACTAGCGGAGTTATACAGCTTTACCAACCTATAGAAATTTGTCGTGCTATGAGGCTTCGAGAAACAACACAGTAAAGCTACAACAGAGGCTTAAGCGAAGCTACGAAACTGACCTTACGAACTCTGTCAAAAAAACCTTGAGAAATATTTTAGTTATGCTCAGTCTATGGGAGCACCTAGGTACCATGATATTAGACAACGGCTAGAAAGCCGTTCTGACCCAGACAAGGAAGTAGCTTTGCTAAAAAATTTTCAAAGCATACATAGAATGGATGGTGGTCATGCGATTCACCCAGTCCCAACTCTTAGTATGGAAATGGGGACCTCTCTGAGAGAAGTGGTTTTTGCACGGATGATTTCGCTCGTTTCCTGAAGAATCTAGACAGAAATAAATCCGCCGGACCCGAAGATATGCATGTTAAAATTATTTAGGAATTATCTGAAGTACTAGCAGAGCCTCTCTGTGAGTAACACAACGAAACGCTCTGCAAAGGCATCCTACCACATAAATGGAATAAAGCCATTGTCGTACCCATTCCAAATGAAGTTTGCGCAAACATAGTTAAGAATTGAAGGGTGTTTTGAGAGTTTGTTCATGTTTTTGTGTCTACTCATCAGTACCAAGTCTTTCAAAATATTCACAAAGCTCATCACAACGGTCCACATTGGAAGTACTGGACTCGAGTTTCGCTCATATTAGAGCTCAGCAGCAGTGCATATACTGTCTCGAGACTGACTCGAACACGGGACCTTCACCATTGTATTCTCATTCCTTGCGGCCCCACAATGCCTGTCAGATCTATTCAGTGTTAGCCTACACTATATCTGATGGGAAGAACCGACGAGGTGATCAGATCGGTTTGACGACCACAATAGTTGTTGCTGGCTCCTTCTCGACTGGTCGGGCATGACGCTACTCAAATGTGGCAGCCTGGAGAGACATTTATGAAGACTCAATCGCGATCGGTCAAACGGGGTTCGGTAGCTCAGGCCGTAGGGCATGAGACTACAATGGTGAAGGTCATGGGTTCGAGTCAGACCCGAGACAGGATATGCACTGCTGATGAGCTCTAATAAGAGCGAAACTCGAGTCCAATGCTTCCAATGTGGACCGTTGTGATGAGCTTTGTGAATATTTCGATAGACTTGGTACTGATGAGTAGACACAAAACAGGAACAAACTCTCAAAACACCCTTCAACAACAACAATGCCCGTCAGATCCAATCAGTGTTAGCCTACACTATATCTGATGGGAAGACCTGACGAGGAGTTCAGATCGGTTGGACGACCACGATAGTTGTTGCTGGCTCCTTCACGACTGGTCGGACATGACGCTACTCAAATGCGTCAGGCTGGAGAGACATTCATGAAGACTTAATCGCGATCGGTCAAGCGGGGATCGGTAGCTCAGTCCGTAAGGCATGAGACTACAATGGTGAAGTTCCTGGGTTCGAGTCAGATCCGAGACAGGATATGCACTGCTGCTGAGCTCTAATAAGAGCGAAACTCGAGTCCAGTGCTTCCCATGTGATGAGCTTTGTGAATATTTTAAAGAACTTGCTACTGATGAGTAAACCTGAAAATAGTTAAGAATTTCCGACCGGTAAGCTCGACTAGTGTTTTATGTAAAATATTGGAGAGACTTTTCAGGGATCGGTTGTGCAGCCATCTCGTGCACAATTCATCATTAACCACTGTTCAACATGGCTTTCTTAGAAGAAGATCCTGTCATTCGAATATTCTATGCTTTTAGATAGAGTTTTCAAGACACAGGATGAAGGCGGATGGGAAGGAGTCTTTTACTTAGAATTTAGTACGGTCTTATACTCGGTTAGTCACAGGTTCCTTATGAAGCTCGCGGCAAAAGACATATCTGTTATGCTTCACGACTGGATAACCAGTTTTCTCCATCATAGATCCTTCTAGGTCCGTATAGGCGATAATACCCCTGAATTCGCAACAGTTACCCGTTGTGTCCACAACATTCAGTATTTTTATAATCGTAACATTGGACTTCAGATGGGCTGCACAACGAGGTAGAGTGAAACATTCAGGGCCTAAATCCGTTCTGACTTATAAAACGCTAGAAGTGTTTATCCTCTTACATATGGCGATTGTCAGGCCACATTTTAAAATACTCCGTGCTGTAACCGACAATTCGGTCCGGGGAAAATCGAGTTCAACGTCAAAGATTTCAGTCACGATATAAACACCAATGTGTCTATCCAACGGTTGAGTGACGCGTCCAAGCCCACCAAATATTGACGAGACAATACGTGAGATGAGTACGGTACTATTGAAGCAAAATAATTATACAATAAAAATAGCAAACCTCAATTATTCCGCTTCGTACTGAATCCAAAAACAACAATATTCAACAGCAAGAATGACCACGAGTGATCGCAACTTCGAATAGCGCGCAAACGGCCAAATAAAGATACAAAATATAAGCTCAAGAACGAATAAATTTAAGTAGTTCAATAAAACAAAAATGGTAAAAATATACAAAAATACCAGCAGATTTAAACAGTTAATTGTCAATAAAATAAATTCAATGTTCATTTTACACGTGCCGCTTCTTCCAAAAAGACGTTACTATTAGCGAGAGTCATACTTCTAGCTACCAAAATGGTTGAAGGTATGTTTGGAAAACCCTACGAAGAACATCTTTTCTCCCTTCGACGTCGGTGTCTGCATGGTGACCTAATAGAAACCTTCAAAAACCTGAAAGGCTTAGGCCACGAGGGTTGTCAAAACCTGTTCACTCGAGCGAACAACCTTTCAACCAGAGGACAAACATTGAGGCACGCGAAAAACCACAGCCATCGGAATCTTTGGCAACACTTTTCCAATGAAGGAGCAAGAAGCTTTTGTAACAAGCTGTCTGAGGATCTAATGGTCTGCACATCAGTAGGTGCATTCAAAAGAGGTTTGCATGTCTTGTGGCATGAGCTTTTCCCAAATTTTTTCCATGAATAAGCAGGTCTCCTGTTGGAGGAAATCGCAAAATATTATGTTGTTCATTTCAAATTTAGTCGGTCTCACCCACGATTCGAAAAAATACAATAAAATCTTGTAATATAAGGCCTCGTTTCAAATGTCACGTTTTAAATGTACGCACAAATTTTCCATATATAACCTCTAACGGGCTTAATGAATAGAATCCCTTCCCGTTGTTACCAGTCGCAGCTACAAATACTGGGACCAATGAAAGGACTGGAAAACACCTGACGTATCAACGCATACGACAAGGATACCAGAGAACAATAAAGAAAATTTGGCAGTGTTGAGCGCACCTTTGCAGAATTCTACCGAAACTTTCGAGGTCTCGAAGGGTTTAAGTGGCGTGCCAATGAACGACTTATTTTCCTTATGTTCAGAGCTGGGCACCCAGGGCTATTCACTTCAAAATGCTAAGAAACGATGTCAGCTAGACTACAGGAAACACTTTTTCAGCCTCAGAGTTGTAAGCTTCTGAAACATTCTTCCAAAATAACTTTTATCCTACAGTACTGTCTCGAGTTTTAAGCAGGGTTTGGACCACACCTGGGGTACGTTTTTTTACTGAATATTCTCTTTAATTACTATACGAGCTTAGGCAGTTCACCATTAAGCGTTATCCCGTTAATCATGTAAAGGCCAAAGTTCTCCGTGTTTTTGTTATTATACACAATTCTACATCAGCTGACCTCTCACTGTGCTCATGACGAGAAACTGCTTTTTTCTTTTTCCAGCATCGGTTATAACGCGGTGCTCTCCAAATACAATGTGAATAGTCTCTTGGATCGTGATCGTCGAACATTTCGAAAATAAAAGAACGTTTCGGCAGTGGTGGCTGCTTCTCTGCAGCTTTCCGCCGAAAAAATTCCGAATGCTCGATTGGATTTTTTGCCACATACTGTCCTTTGCAAACTTCAAGATCTAATTAACACCTTCAAGATCTTAAAGGGGTTAAGTGGCGTTATCATGAACGACTTCTTCGCCTTAAGTCCTCAGGTGGGCACCCGTGGACATTCACTCAAACTTGCTAAGGAGCGATGTAGACTAGACTCCCGAAAAACTTTTTCAGCCTTAAGGTGCTGAATTTCTGGAACTGGATTCCAGAAGAACTTATATCCTGCAGTTCTGTAACGAGTTTTAAGAACGGTTTAGATCGCATCTGGGGTAAGCTTTTTCCTGATTTCTCCCCCTAATTTCTATGCAAGATTAGATAGTTCACCATTTTAGCATTGTCTGGTAAGTAAGTAAATGCTACAGTTCTTTTTTTAAAAAAACAACTCTTCTTAAGCTGACCTCTCACTGCACTGGTGAAGAGAAATTTCTCTTTCTTTTTCTAGCATCATTCATAACGAGGTGCTTCCTAAATACAAAAAGAATAAACGTTTCAGCAGTGGTGGTTGCTTCTCTGCAGCTTTCCACTCAAAGAAACCCCGAACGCTATATGGGCTCGTATTACACTTACTGTCCTGTGCAACTCACCTGAACTGAACTGAACTGATGTTGAACTTTGGCGCGGTACGTTCAACTTGGTTGTATTTCCCACTCTCTTCCGCATAATCTATTTTCAAATCGCTGTTCTCTGATTTTGCTGTAAATTGGTAATCAATTTATCGCATTATATACACATCGTAACTAGAATCAACATATTCTATTACGTTTTTGAAAATTTATATATATATATATATATATATATTAATCTAGATATATATATTAGATATTATATTCTATATATATATATATTGTTATTGAGATTTAAAAAATTGAACCATGCCTAAAGTTTCATATCCCTGCATTTCAATTGAACGTGGTAATAAGGTTGTGAAAGGCAAAGCCGTAGATACGCGATGTCGAATACCAAGGGTTGGTTTCGCCAAGAATCCTTTCCGTTGACATATATATTTCACATATGTCAAATCGACGCTTCGATTTTTTTTCGATGTTCGGACAGAATATTGGGCGCCAGAAACCCGAACGAACTCGTTCAGCATACTATTCAACTCATCCAGACTTTCGAACAAGCGGCCACAAATGGTTGCCTGAAAAAGCTGAGTGATATCATTAGAGCTCATCATGAATAAAGTGGCGCAGAATTGGGTGCAGAGCGTAATATTGGAAATGGAATTTTGAAAATAACCAATCATGTAGCTTTTGATAACAAGCAACCAATAAAAATTCGATGAAGGGTTTTAATAACAAGCAATCAATAATAATTCGATTGAAGTTTGCATAAAAATGGTATTTTACTTACAGCCTACTGACAATTTAAAAGTAGTTAGATAGAATTTTTATTTCAATGCTACATCCTAGGTCCTCCTAGCAAAAAAGGGTAGTGGAGATAACGTTTGCCGTCCGCAGTACCATCGTTAAAAATCAAAAAGCAACACAGGGGGAAAAAGAACCCTAAAAAGAAAACCGTCGATAACGGTAATTGTCCGGTAATAACACACCAAGCTAACTACGTTGCTTTAGAACGGCAAATAAATGCCTTAGCTGAGCAAGTTAGTAAGCTTGCTGCACCCTCTAAAATGGCGGAAACGAAGCCATCTCGTACTTTGCTCATCCTAAATAGGGAAAAGCCGCCGATTCGCGAAAGCAAATCCCGACGCCAAATAGACCGTTCCAGGGTTCAAGACATTTTGCGCATCGCAGGGCTAATTAACTGCCAGGTAAAAAGGGTCCATCGTGTAGGCTGGTGGAACCCAACTGTAAGTAGCGCTCGCACGATCTTGGTAGAATTTATGAACCAGCAGGACAGGGATACGCTTCTTTTAAAAAGTGCTTACCTTGAGGGCTACACAAATGGGCGATTCAAAGTTGTCCAGGATAATGGGCCTCAACCACATTTTCATGGAAAGCGTTCAAAAGCGCCCATGACTGGCTTGAAAACTCCCATAAAAGGGATCAACCTTAACCACCATAAAATGTTTAAGTCATCTGCTGTATTTGTCATTGAAGATGTACTCCAAAATGGGCCACCAGTAGAATAGAAGCGCATGAAAAACTCGCTTTTCAGTAGGCTTCTGAACGAGGAAAATCTATGTACAACTGCCATAAGGCCGGTGAAAGCTCATTCGCAAGGGCAGTCCAGCCACTTATCAAATTCTCCGGTTTCAAAAAACGGGGTATCAGCGACGGTGCTCCCACCCCGAGTAAAGTTAGTTTAAAATGTGCGCAGAATAGAAATACCCGTGTACTGTACACAAATGCTTGCAGTATACGTAATAAATGGGGTGAGCTGCAGCTTGCTGCACTGAAAAACCAGGTCGACATAATTGCCATCTCCGAATCATGGTTGAAACCAGATGATCATGTTCCGTCATTTGTATCAACTAAGTATGCCATCTATCGTCAGGATAGGGATACTGGTGCTGCGGGAGGGGGAGTGGCAATTATGATAAACGAAGATCTCCCACACAGTGAGACATCGACAAAGATCGCTTCTCACTAAATCCAACAAACATCGGTATTTCTTACTGTCTCTAGGAGAAGACTGGCACTTGCATGTGCTTATAGAAGTCCGACTGCTTCATCATTAGACGACCAATTACTGATGGACACATTGGAAGTACTAAAAGAGCAATGCAACGCACTACTAATTGTCGGAGACTTCAATCTCCCGGAAATTGATTGGCGTACTGAAATTTCTTCACCATAGTCAGTTGAGTCGCGATATCTAGACTGGTTTCATGTCGGGGCCTTTTATCAACATGTCAGTGATCATACAAGGTTTAGGACTGGACATACTCCGTCAACTTTAGATATGGTTCTATCGTCTCATGAAAGAGATATTTATGGAATCAAATACCTTTCGCTACTAGGCAAGAGCGACCACGCTGTAATTCTTCTTGACCGGACATTAGTACATTCTAGTCCACAAGTAAAGATGTCCCGCAACTTTGGTCGAATGGACATTGTCCAACTACAAACTAAAGCAATGAATCTAAGTTGGGAACCAGACGAATTAGAACCTAGTGTAGAAATCAGGTGGAATATTATAAAAGGGCACCTTTTACAACTACAGGATGTTTTTGCTCCTCTACAACCAGTGAGAACGCGAGGAAAACCACCCTGGTGGAGCGCGTCTATTCGCAAGGCTATTAGATGTCGTGACTGTAGCTGGAGGCTTACAAATTCTGTGAAACTCACAGATCTAGACTGCAGTACATACAGACCAGAAATTCAGATGTTGCGCTGCAAAGGAAAGCTAAAAAAGACTTCAAATCCTGACTTGCCAAAAAAGCAAAGATTAACTTGAAAGCTTTTTATGGCTATGTTCAGTCCAAACGATCATTAAGAGAAGAAATAGGTACGTTAGTGCTGGACGATGGCAATACGGCTTTGACTGCACCGGAAAAAGCCGATGCGTTGCATTCATTCTTCTGCAGTGTTGATCGGCGCGATTCAGGTAACTGTTTAGAAACTCACGAGTGCAGCGCACCTCCCTTTAGCTCGGTGGAGGTTAATCAGGAAATGGTCACCACAGTTCTGTCGCAGCTGGACAAAACTAAGTCAGCTGGCCCCGACGGCATACATCCGGCTATTCTTCAACCGCTCGCGAATATAGTTAGCCTTGCAATCAGAAATCTTTTCGAAGCTACCTTACTCCAGGGTATACTACCGAATGATTGGAAACGAGCGGCGGTAATAGCCATATACAAAAAGGGTCCAATTTCGGATGTACGCAACTACAGGCCAGTAAGCCTGACAAGCATTCTTTGCAAGTGCTTGGAAAAAATCATTCGGCACCAGGTATGTAAACATTTGGTAGCCAATTCCTCACTATCCGATGCCCAGCACGGATTCTGGAAAGGAAGGTCCTGCCTAACCAATCTTCTAAGCTTTCTGGACGAAGTGACATTACGCCTCGATGAAGGGAGAGTAGTCGAAGTCTGCTATCTTGATTGTCAAAAGGCATTTGACTCGGTGAACCATAGATACCTTCTGCACAAACTAAGTATGTGTGGCGTCACAGGTGACCTACATCGATGGTTAGACAGCTTCTTAACTAATCGCACTAACTATGTTAGAATTGCAGGGGAGTGCTCGCAGGAATCACTGATTCTCAGTGGAGTGCCTCAAGGCTCGGTGCTTGGTCCATTACTTTTTCTTATTTTTGTAAACGAACTGGCAGCGTGTTTGAGTTCACGCTGCTTCCTGTTTGCTGATGATGTTAAGATCCTAGGAACCAACAGTAGAGATACGCTTATCTCTGATTTAGAAAAAGTAATCGAGTGGACAAAGACCTGAAACTTGCCACTAAACCTGGGGAACAGCTGTCTTCTGACGACTGATTTAGCGACAACCCAACTAGAAGTTGGTGGAGGAACTATCAGAATAGCGGCTGCCCAGAAAGTGAAGGATTTTGGCATTACTATAACAAACGGTTTTAAATGGGCTAATCAATGTGCCGAAGCTGCAAACAAGGCTCGCAGAGAATAGTTCAGACTTCGCTCAGCGTTATCTTGCCGAAAACCTTCAATCTTTATTCCCTTATGCAAAGTAGTCGTGCGGCCTCACTTGGAGTACTGCGTTTAATCCTGGGCACCGTACTTAAAAAAGGATATAACATGTCTTGAAAGGGTCCTGCGCCTTGCGACTAGGATGGTTGAGGGTTAGGCAGGTAAAACGTATGAGGCTAGACTCAAGGACCTCGATTTGTTCTCACTAAAGAGACAGCGGCTGCGAGGTGACCTAATATAAGACTCCAAGATTCTAAAGGGTCTTGCGGGTGATAATATCACTGAAATCCTTAAACTTGCACCTTAAGCAGCTACAAGGGGTAATTCCATGAAACTTCTTAAGAGTAGGCCCAGGTTGCTGGCACGTTAGCATTTTTCAGCAACCGTGTGGTCAACTTCTGGAACAAGCTCCAAGATTGTATAGTAAGCCTCCCAAATGTGTTGAGCTTCAAAAGGGAATTAGACGTTAAATGGTCTATCATATTTCCGCATATTGTCTAATAAAAAAACTTAAAAAAACAAAAAAACGTATTTTTACATTTTTATCATAACTGTCTAGGCCTGGACAACCTGACAGTAAATTAGCCCGCATGCAGTCTATGACTGTGTTTCACTTTACCTTAACTAGGCTAGTGATTTCATACACCAGATATTGTTCACGCATAATATTGCATTGTTTCCTAAGTCACTTAACGGCACTTCTTATTATTCTTCAAAAACTAGAACCCGAAATGTTCTAGTTTTTAATCGAGCGGAGCCTTTTATTAGGGAATCGAGAAATGGAAGAGATTTTGATCGCAGATGTATTAGCAATCTTATCCGGATGGTAGGTCTAAAGCCTTCTACTTACACGGTGCGAGTTCATCGTGTGGGTAGATTGAAGATGGACAACCGGCCTCGACCGATCCTAGTCGAGTTCAAATTTCAGGCGGATCGCGATGTGTTTTTGTCTAGGGCGGAACACATAACTAACGCCGCTTTAGAAAAACTCCAAGGGAAGCCTGACAACCCTCGTTTGATAGGAGGCAGTTCACTGTAGCTCCGACTGGGATTAACTTAGCTGTAGGGTTATCTGCTCCCCTTCAGCCTGATGCGAAGCCGATCGCCACTGCATCAACAACGACCGTACCGGTGCGTGCATCACCTATGATCTTGCTATCAGGTGCGCACGACGATCTGCGTAGCTTGAATGAAGAAGGAAGCCAGTCAAGCCTTTCTAGTGGCAGCTCCCATGTTATTAATAAGGGCTCAATAGTCAGGCAACGTTCCATTAGCTTGAATGGCGTAGGAAGTCCGTCAAGCCTTTCTAGTGGCAGCTCCCATGTTATAAATGAGGGCTTATTAGTTAGGCAACGTTCCATTACCGTCGTGCAAGATGCACGCGATATTGCTTCTCCTGCATTAAGCAGTACGCCAAAAACGTGCAGCTTCCCCGGGTGCTTCGACCAAGGGCAAAGCACGACTCAGCTTAGAAGCGCGCATATCCAGTGCCACTGTGTTGTACGCTAATGTGTGCAGCATAAGAAATAAGTGGTCTGAACTTTCTCTTTGTGTAGCCGAGCTACACCCGAGGGTTATAGCGCTGTCTGAAACCTGGCTGTCTGCGGTTGATGTTGTGCCAGCTAGCATCAGCGAACAGTATCTTGTCATCAGATGCGATAGACCTGGTGATAGAAGAGGCGGAGGCGTGGCACTTTTCCTTGAATATGGTCTACACAATACGGGTCCAGGGTTATCACTCGCTATTGACAATGTCCAAGTTGTTACTAGTGTTCTGACTTGCTACAAGTCAGCACTGGCGATTGCTTGTGTTTACGTCACGCCCTGTGCAACCCTGCGAGAAATTAGTCAACTGCTTGAGATGCTTGACGGGTTGTTTCAATCAGCCCCAAGCGTACTCATTCTAGTTGATTTTAATCTCCCAGATATAGACTGGTCAGCTTCCTCAGGGGTACTCACTGAGCAATCCGCATCTTTTCTCGATTGGATCCACTATCATGGATTACATCAGCACGTGAACAAACCCACTAGGTTCCGCGATGGATGCACTCCATCCACTCTTGACTTGATGCTGTCGTCTCAGCTAGAAGCTGTCAAGAATATCAAGTTCCTACCCCCTCTTGGCAAAAGCGACCACGTAATGTTAGGCTTCGAAGCGCTGTTGCGTTTTCACAAACCTCTTGCGCGCCCTAGACGTAATTTTAGGCGTGTTTACTGGGGCCTACTTTTACAGTCATCAAAATCTTACCTTCTGTTCTCGAGTGATTCTAGTGTAACTGAAAACTGGGACAGAATTTGCAGATTTCTTAACGGGCTACAAGATCTGCATGCTCCACTGCAATGCGTGAATAAGCACCAGCGGCCACCCTGGTGGTCTCCCAGCGTTCGTCGTTCTATTCGTAAACGTGATCGCTTATGGAGGCAATATAGGTTATCGCTCACCTCTGGTTCGTGGGTCCGTTACAGAACCGCCCGAAACGCTTGTGTCAAAATGCAGCGTGTGCTCAAACAGAAGTTTGAGTTATCCTTAGCCAGGGATGCTAAATCCAACCCGAAAAGGTTTTACAGTTACGCGCAATCTAGAGGAAAAACTAGGGTAAACATCGGTGACTTAAAACTGGAGGATGGACAAGTAGCTACTAGTGACCTAGCTAAGGCGGCAGCCTTCTCAAAGTTTTTCAGTAGCGTTCAGCGAAGGGATAATTCTTTACTCACACCGCCTGAGTTGCTTAACTTTCCATCTGGTGTCCCTGCACTAGATGATTCGTCCTTTAATGAGGCGGATGTGTATGGAGCTCTTATTCATGTTTGTGCTAACAAGGCTGAGGGTCCGGATCACATCCACTCAATTATGTTGAGAAATCTCGCCCCAGTGCTTGCAGAACCACTATGTGAGCTCTTCAATCCATGTTTGCACTCAGCAATGGTTCCTCGTGAGTGGAAAGAAGCCATAGTAGTACCAATACACAAAGGTGGTTGCAGGTCGATTCTTGGTAACTATAGACCAGTCAGCCTGACCAGCATAGTCTCGTAAGTATTGGAAAGACTTATACGCGACAAAATCTGCCAGCATCTTCGCCAGCATTCTCTACTTAGTGTAGCTCAACATGGATTCCTGAAAGGGAGGTCTTGTTTGACTAACCTCTTGAGTTTCCTCAATATTGCTACGAAAAGGTTGGATGAAGGGAAGCCGGTCGAAGCGCTCTACCTAGATTTTAGCAAGGCTTTCGATTCCGTCAGCCACAGATTTTAGAAACTAAGCTGGCAGCAGAAGGCATACGGGGTAGTTTACTTGCTTAGATAAAATCATTCCTGACAGGTAGGACCTTTAGAGTACGAGTAGAATCTACGTTGTCGATCCAAACGGAGGTGATAAGTGGGGTGCCTCAAGGGTCTGTGCTAGGTCCGCTGCTCTTTCTGATTTTTATCGATGACTTGTCGCCTATCTTGGAGTGCCCGTGCTTCATTTTTGCGGATGACGTGAAGTTCATTGGTTCAACGAATGAAGATACTCTGTTGCACGACCTCGAGCGGGTCATTGACTGGTCCATACTTGGGACCTCCCACTGAACCTCAATAAGTGCCAACTCTTGTTTGCTCTGGTCGACAAGATCACAGTCCAGGTGTCAGGTACTCCTATTAGCGTTGATGCCACACAGCGGTTTAAGGACTTGGGTGTTCTAGTTAGAGCTGACTTCAAATGGGAGGACCAATGCGCTGTTGCAGCGCAACGTGCATGCAATGTGCTCTTTCGGTTGAAGTCGGTGCTTTCCAGCAGAAGTCCCGACGTGTTCCTGCCACTTTACAAGGCGTTAGTCAGGCCGCATTTGGAATATTGTGTCCAGGCGTGGTGTCCTCACTGCCAGAAGGATATCATTCGACTTGAAAGCGTCCAGCGACTAGCAGCACGCATGATTGAGGGTCAGCGTGGGAAAAGTTATGCTGATCGCCTTTGGGCTCTGGGTCTTTTCTCTCTTAAGCGTCGTCGTTTGAGAGGTGATTTGATTGAAACCTTTAAGATCTTAAAGGGCTTACGCGGCGTTAATCCAGATGACATCTTTACCTTAAGTCCTAAGCTGGGCACTCGCGGACACGCACTCAAGCTCGCTAAGGAACGATGTCGACTAGATTCTAGGAAACACTTTTTCAGCTTC